>JAJOZX010003259.1:370000-547012 GCA_023014485.1 Bathynomus jamesi
ATCTGACCGGCAATCGGATGATCCCGCGTTCGATTCCCGGGTGGTACCTCATTTTTCATTTGTTCGTTCTCTCTCCTCATCTTGTGTGGAAAGCTCTTCTACACAAGCGTCGTTCTTTACATTAATTATACTGTATGTTGTTTGCAGTTAAAATGTATATATGTACGGCATGCGGAGGGGATCCCTCAGGGCATTGATTTCTGCTAATATGTTGGAGAATTATGAATTCTGATTGATCGAGTTCCATGGTGTAGTGGATAGCATATCTAACCGGCAATCGGATGATCCCGGTTCGATTCACGGGTGGTACCTCATTTTTCATTTGTTCGTTCTCCCTCTTCATCTTGTGCAGAACGCTCTTCTACACAAACGTCGTTCTTTACATTAATTATACTGCGTGTTGTTTGTAGTTAAAATGTATATATGTACTGCATGCGAAGGGGCCCCCTCAGGGCATTGGTTTCTGCTCGTATGTTGGAGAATTACGACATCTGATTGATCGAGGTCCATGGTGTAGTGGATAGCATATCTGACCCGCCATCGGATGATCCCGGGTTCGATTCCCGGGTGGTACCTCTTTTTTCATTTGTTCGTTCTCCCTCCTCATCTTGTGCGGAACGCTCTTCTACACAAGCGTCGTTCTTTACAATAATTATACTGTGTGTTGTTTGCAGTTAAAATGTATATATGTACGGCATGCGAAGTGCCCCCTCAGGGTATTGGTTTCTGCTCATATGCAGGAGAATTACTACTTCTGATTGATCGAAGTCCATGGTGTAGTGCAGGGGTTCTCAAATTGTGTTCCGCGGAACACTTCTCACGGTATACAAGTGTTCCGCGGAACACCAATTTGGGAACCGCTGGTGTAGTGGATAGCATATCTGACCGGCAATCGGATGATCCCGGGTTCGATTCCCGGGTGGTACCTCATTTTCATTTGTTCGTTCTCTCTCCTCATCTTGTGCGGAACGCTCTTCTACACAAGCGTCGTTCTTTACATATATATATATATATATAATATATATATATATATATATATATTTAACTGTTTTAAATATGTATCTTAGCGTAATTTCATATTGCAGCAGTAGTACAAATGAAATTGTGATTTTCACCTTGACATTCACTGTACCTGCAAGGTTACATAACATTGGTTTAAACAATAATTGGGATCACGTGAAGATCCGTCACCCCAGACTATTTTACTTAGCTTTATAAAGCTAACTGACGAAAATATCACGACCTAACCTTACCAATCGTTAGGTCAACTGTACGCCCTTGACGATTAGTTTGGTTAGGTCGTGATATTTTCGTTAGTTAGTCTTGTAAAGCTAACTAAAAAAGGCAGTGGTGACGGATCTTCAGGTGATCCAATAATTTCCCTAAATTTTAGTACTGAATACTATATTACGCATTATAATGCGCACTGCACTCTATTATTTTGTGTTTTGGTAATAAGATCACTTACCTGTACTCTAAAACCGTTCAAAATTGATAAAACACTGCAACAGAAATTTCACCATTCACTGACTGAAGCGTATTGGTGACTAACTTACTAAGCCTGAATAATGCTTGAGGAAGGGCCCGCACACCGCTATCTATTATCATTTTTTTAACCTAAATAATGAAACCAGATGACAATTTTCTCAAAATGGCTGTCCAAGATCATCAAAATCGGCCCAGTAGTTCCTAAGATATGGCATTTTATGGTTTTGCCTGTGGAATCGAGGTAGCCATTTTGAATTTGTTCAAAATGGCCGCCAGTTTGAAGTCCCAGCGTGTCCCCACCCTGGAAATGTTTCTATGCGTCAAAAGGTAACTTCATGCCAAATTTCACACTTTCTGCCAGATTTGAATGATTTGGGTGTATTTTTGTATTAATCGACCCCACTCCACTATCTTGATCACAAAACGATCCATGCTATCTACAGAACCTAAGAAAGAAAAGAAAATAGGAACCGTCTGACTCAATTAATAGTACTAAGTCTGCAGTTCGTGAATATACTGTATTACGTAATAATATATACACTTATTGTGTAACTCGGTATTAATATATTTAAAAGAAAAATATAATATAATGGAAAATATAATGTAATGGAAATATAATGGAAAATATAATATAATTGAAATATAATGGAAAATATAATATAATTGAAATATAATGGAAAATAAATTGCATAATTACTGTAAATTCAACCTACTGTACCTCCTTGTCACGAAATTCACTTCACCATCGTAACACTCGTTTTTTATCTGACTGATCAATTAAAATGTTGAATTAAGACATAAGCCACGCCCTTTGTGAAGTTTCTGCTATATGATTGAATAATTTAAATTACCAAAGCCCAACCAGGTCAGTAGCATGACTGCAAAATGTATGAGTGCAATGCAATTGCAATTGTTGCAAGAGTGTCTCCCCACCCCCTTTGTTGCAAGAGTGTCTCCCCACCCCCTTTGTTGCAAGGCAACCCTCACCCTCATTGGTGCAAGGCACCCCCACCCCCCCTTTGTTGCAAGGGGGAAACCTCTTTGGGGGAGAAGTTGGGACGATCTCACCCCCCAAATGGGTATACCTAACCTAAGAGAGAGAGAGAGAGAGAGAGAGAGAGAGAGAGAGAGAGAGAGAAAGGAGAAGAGGACCCAGAGGAAGGGTCTTCTCTTGGCGAGAGCCAAGCGTATATGAGGTCTTCAGCCACCCCGCCTCTCTCTTATAGGTCCCCTAATCAGCCAGCTGGCTGAGTTGCCAGATTCGTTATTTATTTATTTAATCCATATATTAATCAGCCAGTTGGCTTAGAAGGCTGAGTTGCCAGATTCGTTATTTATTTATTTAAACCATATATTAATCAGCCAGTTGGCTTAAAAAGTTGAGTTGTCAGATTGCGCTATTTATTTATTTAAAGCATATATTCCTCCGGCAGTTGGCTTGGAAGACCGATTTGACAAATAGCAATTAATTAATTATTCTGAAATCCGCTTTAGAAACCAAACAAATTATATAATTGTGTACAAACAAAAAGGAATAAATAAAACGCCAATATATCATTCTGTTTATTTAGCTGAATTAATGGATATACAATGGGGCATATATATATGATCAAATAATAGCATCATGAATGGAAAATATATTGAAAATATTCAAAACGGTGCATTATCAAAATATTAGTACAGGAAAAATATACGCAGTTATATTAATTATATTAAAAATATACGAAACGTATAATCATATTAGTACAGGAAAAATATACAGTTATATTAAATATAATGAAAATATACGAAACGTATAAGTATATTAGTACAGGAAAAATATATACAGTATTGTCTTTACGTTCTACGGTGCAAAACGCTAAACTCGCATGTGATAGAGTCTACATCCACACCGCCATTACTTTGTACGATGTGATAAAACCGTCCAAGCATCACTTCACCGTTTAACTGATACGGCGGTTTATACTCGATACAAATGGCTTTCATATCGTTCAATACTATTTTTGTGGCCACTTTACACTCGGTGGGAAAGTTATCTTTAAGCACGGCTAGAACACACTCAAAAGCACGCACAAAAATGTCATCGTTAACCACAACATTAAATAAAAGTTTATAATCATGCCTTTCCAATCGGGGATTTTTTCCTGCCGCGCCGAGTTTTTCAATCGTGAACTCTTCTTCACTCGGCATAGCGGCATTGGAAATAATCTTCCAAATCGTAACGACACCTATCCACTATATAGAGGTACAACTCTTCAGGATGAACAATGTAGGCGAGCTTAGCTCTGTACCTCTCAAGTGCTTTGTACCAAAGCTCAGGATCCTTCGAAGAATCTAAACCTTTTAAATATGCATCCAGATCTAGACCGTTCTCCCTCTGTTCATTCCTACATTCAACAAATCCGTCGAGCAGGGCGGTGTATGCGTGTTCAAGAACCGTGTCAAAATAAATCATGTCTGTAACACGACCGTCTAATATAGGCTTCAGCTTACGGAATCCGACGATTTCAAACATTCTGTCGAGCATGAAACGGCTTCGTGTAGGGACAAGAACGTCATTATCAGCTGTGTTCTTCCACATTAGTCGTATATCAATGCATGGTTGTTCGTTATTTACACACAATGTACAAAAAATGGTATATGGGGAGGCGTCGCTAATCATCTCTCTTATTGTACCTAAGCCGATAGGTATTCTATAACGGTCCTCTGCCCACCTCTCAACTATCACGAAGATTCTATTCATCTCAGCACTTAAATAAATTACGTTACGTTTGCTTGCATGCCTGCAGGTCGTTTCAAGCACATAGTTAATGGTGCCGGTTTCACGCCTGAACAAGCGCAATGACTTCGTCACGGAGACGTCGTACGAGGCGTTGAGAATGCTTCTCAAAGGGAGTTCCATCGTATTCGCACGTCTACTCGGTTCAAGCTCTGAGATGACTATGGCACGTCCACTCGGTGCAAGCTCTGAGATGACTATGGCACGTCCACTCGGTGCAAGCTCTGAGGTGACCATGAGCCACATGAGACAAGATCAGCTCGATGGATGGAATAAATCACGCAGATGAAACGCGTATGGGTTTATTCGAACTCGTATGCTCCGCGTGAGCCACAGGAGGGAGGATCGGCTCGACGGGGCGGGGTGAGTCACGCTGATGAAACGTGAAAGGGTTTGTTCGAACTCGTATGATCCGTGAGGTACACGGGTGGGCGGCACAGGAACGCGTCACACTGCTAAAGCGTGTACAGACTTGCTCGAACACTCTTGGACAAACACATTTTATAACGTTTTTAATGTTTTATCACTCACCATTTCCACAAACTAAACATTCACAAACCGGTGCGCTATTAGAGAGAAACATATGTTCATATTTATCCTTTTTGTTTAACAGGCGATACTCATCTCTAAAATCTGTTAAAAACTCACACAACCCATTAGCCACAACCTCACTACAAACCTCATCATATATATTAATGTAGTGGTAAAAATTCTTAAGATTGTCCATGATGACAAGATTTACATTTTCAGCCGTAGGGTACGAGTAGTCGGTATGGTGTAACATGATATAATACCGCTTATCACACCACTCATCCACAAGACTCACTACCCATAACTGTTGTTTATCTTCTGAGCGTGTTGCTTCTTCTACTACGCGGTATATGTGAGCCTTTATAAAGCTTAGTTCTATAACATACTTCAGTACATCGTCTGTACTGCGAAATCCTACAACCCCCTCGCCAGAATATCCGTAGAGTATTTGAATATCTTGATCCTTCGCACGGTTCAATGCAGCCTTAAAAGAGGCAAAGGAGGCGGGAATAGGGAGTTTTTCAGTATCCACTACATCTATGCACTTAGCAGAATACCACTTCATAAATGTTGAACACGCGATATTAAAGGTAGCCATTACTATTTTTCTTCTATGCGAGAGAATACACGTCTGAGCTCAAGGGTATACAGAGGTCAACTGAACGCAGGGATAGAGGCCTGCTCAGGTTGCGGCATGATTCACGTCGCCGGTCTTACAGTGGGCGGAGCTTAACTTTTTACTGTACACACGCACGCACGCAAAGTGAAACGCTAGTTGAAACACGATTTATTTAATAAACGAAATATTCAGGGTGTATATATATTTACAAATACGTGTAATAAATAAGTTAGCAATAGACATATCAAAGATTATGGTATCCAAAGGGCACGGTGTCATAGGTACCAGGCACCTGGTAGCGTTTCCTGTAGGTGTTACGGCACACCTTTGTACCCCTAAGTTCCTTCACGCCCCCCAGCTTCTGCGCCCGAAAATTGTGGGTGCCTACAGTCAGTTGGGGCGGACGGTCACCCTCATCATCTTCCAAGCACACTAACTCCTTCAGCGAATCAAAGTTAACGACCCGCCGATTCGCTTGGTTAAGCGTGATACCCTTAGCCTTCACGATATACTTCGTATCATCCCTATCCTCACCCGTACCCCATAGGTTTTTGGTCCTGTTGACACAAACGAGTCGGCGTATGCGTTGTCCCATACTCATCCTTGATCTCGTCAGTTAGCTCACCGAGGAACTCCCCAATAGCGGGCATGTATTCACCCCTCCTCGCTGTGAATATCACGCTATCTGTATCGGCATACAATACCCGTCGCCCAAGAGAATGCAATAGGCCCCAAAGTTTGATGCGTGCGTAGGCTGTTGTGAAGCTGGCTACAGGAATGTTTGTAACCCGTGAGGTGTCTGTGGACAATTCGGTGTGTTGTACTTTATTATGTAAGTATTACCTACATTCACAATCTCCATGACCTCTTTATCGGGTGCGTTGGCGTAATCCCAAACTTCACTATAACTTTGCGCCAAATGAACGTTCCCTTTGCCGGTATTCTGTGCAAATTTTCCCCAAAGACTGTTTAGGCACAACTTTGCACTAAAGCGCTTGCCAGGGTTCTTTACAATTTGGGTACGATCAAGCTGTATACCTTCGGTCACGGTAACGCTGAATATAAGACGTTTTTTCATCTTCGGTATCAACCCCTCGCGGATATCCTGACGCCTCAACCTTATCCTTCAAAAATGCGTTTATATATGGTGTGAAAAGGTTGGGTAGCTTCTGAAACCTCCACACCTCATGTATCTTCATTATTCTATACCCATGACGAACGGCTAGGGCCAGCTCAGGGCTTGTGTATACACCTCTGATCTTACGCTGGTGGGGTATATGGTTACAATCGCCGTTGTTCTCTTCTGCACTTCACGCACAGGGGAAACATGAGTTTGTGATCTATAACGACGGGTAAGATCGGCATCCATAAATCGCGAGGGGGAGCACGTCTACGAAAGAGAGTCCAAAGTAGCGGTCATTCAAGTTGGCGAAAACTCCTCGATGGTTGGTATGGCAGGCCCACCATTTTTTCAGGTGCACCTACGGGGTACGGATTGTTCTTCATCACGTAGGGTATAAAGAACAGAAATCGTAGTAATGGAGCTTCACACCCTCCGTAGGTGGAAAGTATAGCTTGAAGGGATTTGTACGCCCCGAACAAGCTATCACCGCATTTGAGAGGATCCTGACCATTGAACGTTTGATCGTGTTTATTTCTTCACGATACTTCTCATCGACTCCATCCAGGCATCATACTCATGCTCCCACAAGACTTTGTGAGTGAACTGGGAGCCTATAAGTTGATCGCGGGTGCGGGTCCACGCAAGACAGTCGGCAGGAGATCTACCGTGGATATCTCCGGCGATTCCACACTCAGGACGGGGGCATCCATGCCACCAGCAACCGTTAAAGGAGTACACAGTCTTCTCGCCAGTGGTACGGTTTTCACTTAGACCATCAACCCAAAAACACGGCCATTAACCTTAATGGGTACTTCACCCGTGTTGCGGGCGTGCTTTATGTATACACCTGTCTGCTGCTGTAGGTGTATGAGCCAGTAAATAGCCTTGTGCCCATAACTGCGGGGGTTGTTTCTGTGGATAATGGCTAAGGTATCTTTAGGCATGAAGTTATTCTTGAACACCGTAAAACATAATGAGGCGATGGTGGTTGCGACTTGCAGCGGATCGCATTTGAAACGACATATGTACATCCTTCTAAAGGCCTGAAAACATACTCTAAGCACGCGCACATCATTCACGCAATAACGCTCACATTCATCAGCTATATTATAAGGATTAGTTCATTAAAACTGTTGTAGTATCGGTCAAAATCTTCACGCTCATCTGTGCTCATACATTCATAATTAAAGTAATGTTTGGGTGGAGGTAGTCCTACGTAATTTAAAGTTTCGATAATGAGGAATGTGTAAGGGAAATATCCTTTGAAACTTCAGCTGATACGCCCATCACCTTGGGTAGCTTTGCTAATTTACAAGGTGTGAATAATAAAGTGTCTTTAAACTGTACATTACCTCTTATTTGCATCTGTATTAATTTGTTGCCTCTTTTCAATGGATCACCTGTAAATATCTCAGAGGACTCGTACTCAAGCAACTCCTTATAAAGGAACTGTGTGTCAAATTTTGCCCGTTATGGGCGAGAATGTACACAGTCATTTTTTTAACTTGTCCGCTAACTTGACAATATAGGAGACAAATAGTTTCATAGGGCTATCGTGGACATTCTTTTTAAAAACGTTTGTCCGTTTACCACATTTGTGACACTCATCACAGATAGTCTGGCTCACAAGTAAATGTGGAATAACCTCTTTGGTTTCAGCGCTCGTGTATGTTTCTATATCGTAGTACACAGTTATACAAGGGTTGTTTTTAGGCTTGGCGTCTTTCATATAACATACATGTTTTACCCAACCGCCTTATATTTCTCATGGCATGTAGAACAGTGAATTTCATCACATTTATGGTAAACTTTCCCAATTATCCATCATGTGAAACACCACATTCACAGATTCTCATTTTCCTGCACGTGCCAATTGATTTATGGAGCTCAAAACAGTTATTATTGAAAAATGTGCGTCTACACACATTACAATCCCTCTTCTCAGCTTCAACTACACGGCTTTCACATTTGGTTTTTACACTGCTCACATACCATGTGACATTCTTTACAATGTTTCACTATATCATCCGCAAACTCGAGACACCCTTACACAAATCATGATGTCGTCCATATTTTCGACTTTTGTCATAACTCGCGTAAAGGCACCTTATATTACGGATGGGGAGATATGTTGTACCTGACAGTCCTAAAATAAGTAGGGGTCTTGTACGATCTCTCACACAGCTTTTAAAAACATACACAGTTCTACGACGATCATCCAGTCCAAATACAACTATACGAACATTCATTTCCTGTTCTACCCTTCTCAGCTCTTCAGGACCCATATTACAATCAAATTCAAGTTTACAGTCTACAGCTAGTTTACGGGCACGCTCCACTACCGTAGGCATCCAAATTTTTGTGGTCTGTGTATTTAGTACAGTAAACATACGAGCTAAGACTACTGCTATAAAGCCGCAACCACGATCGACGTTTATATGCCGTCTAAAATAGCCTGAGAATTGAAGTTAAGAGTATACGGTGTGGCACTATGACCCGCAACACGGAATACACGGTCAATATTTACTGTGAAGTTGTCCATATTGAAGGCTATACTACTTTGAGAGGCCTGCATTATACGACCTAATATATACTCTACATCTTCAGCCGCCAAACGCCTGAAATGTTACTACGGGGCTCCAATAAAGATTAGACCCCCACCCATGGCCTAAACCATTAGAGGTACAGTAAAACTAAACATACCTTACAAAAGAGAATTTAATCCTGCATTTAATGAGAAACAATTAAAACTTGGTGTTCTCGCCATTGGCTTCCAAGACAGCCTGAATTCGCTTTGGGTAGCTTGCCAAAAGTGACGTGAATAGATCTTGATCGTTACGCAAATTTGCTAAAACAGTTTCAATGTGTTGCGTCATTGTATCCTTCGAAAATCGATTTGCTGCAGGTTCTTGAAACAAGAGACATTCAACCTTGTCCTTTATAACTGATCCAATGTGTTCACAGACATTCAGGTCAGGAGAATTTCCTGGCCATTCTTCATTTCCAAAGGAATCGATCTCATGGTTCCGCAACAACTGTTGAGTGGCTAATGCCTTAAAGCAGGGGGCCTTATCGTGCAGAAGTGTGACCTGATCGACATCCATAACATTGTTTGGGTTTCTTAGAAAAGGAATGACATGCTGGGGTAGAATAATATCAAGAAAATACTGTCCATCCCAACTCTGACCATTTGGCTTCAGCACCCACATGAGCTTTTTGCAGTGAACAAAACAAACACACCAACACAGTCTGGACTTTTTAATAATTCGCGATAATGTTCATTGTCATCGATTTCATCTGGTGTTGTGGCCCACACGCGATCATTTTGGTAGTTAGGCCGACGTGTTATGTAAACAAAAAAATCATCGGAGACAGCTAAATGCATGAAATCATCCACATCCCAATCTTCAAGATAATGGGCAAACCACATTCTGTCATCGACGTTTAGTTTTTCTTGGCTTTGGAAGTTCATGCCAAGGCTTTAAACCTTGCCTATGACGGTACAGTCGAATGATCTCACCACTAACGATCTTTCCTCTCAACAATTCGATCTCTCTAGAAAGTTTAGCGCAGCTGTTTTTCCGCTTACGCGTACCCCTTTCAATGATGTCCTTTGTTTCCTGAGAGAGTGGCAAATTTGGCCGCCCAGATTTGGTTGCATCCATTTCACATTCATCTAAAGTTTTATTCCAATTTCTTTTGACGAAGTCCTCACTTCTTCGCAACTTTTTGGCAACTCATGAACGTGTTATAAAGGTGGCTCCAGCATCACGAGCTTCCCGAAATGTTATTGCTCGTATGCGATCTATCACACGTTGCCTCTCCGAATCACCATTTAATTGAGAAGCCATTATATTATCACTTTATCAGCTAGAGTAATTTTAATACCTGTAATAAATAATTTTATATATTTTTATAATCACTAAAAACTATTTCGATATAAGCAAACATGTAAGCTGCAAATGGGGGTGGCTAAGGTTTTGTGGAACCCCTTACTACTCAAAAACCATCTACATCACCGTCATCTGACCCGAATCCGAAGGACAGCCTCGTCCTGACTTCACGCTCGTCGCGGTTCTGAAGGGCAAACTCTACAACACGCTCTACTACTAGTCCGTGTTCAATACCGTTGCTATACATGGATCTAGGATCAACCCTCTCTATATACCGATTTCTAGTCAAGGCTGGGGTGGAGGTTGCGGTCCCCACCAACTCGAATGTTATGCCATCCTCAACAGAACGGGGAGCTGCTGTGGAGGATGAATAATGTGGTTAGTGGCGGAAGGCGCTATTGTGGGGTTTGTTGCGTAAGACGTTGAGGGTTAGGGTTCTATCACTGGTGTTCTAACAACCCTGGAACGCTTTATACCTGACGTGGAGGGTTCGTCATCACACCTCCGCTTTGAACTGTTTCTTGCTACAGGAGTCGCTGGTGAGGGCTCATCGGCGGGGATGGGTACTGTAGATGCACGGTCAACGGGTTCATCCGTGATATCGATGATGGGGTGCTGTACATCGTCGTCATACACGGTTCTGTGGAAGAAGAAAGCAAAATATAAGAACAGCACTCGTTATTTGTAATATTTTGTAAATGACCCACTTTGGGGCTTTGGGGTGTGACGTGTTAGAAATGGAATCTGTAGAAAAATTCAGGTTCACGAGCCCATCCACATGTATTATATCTGGATCTACAGGAAGTGGTAAAACGGTGTTTATGCTTAAAATCATTAAAGAAAAGGGGGAGATGTTCTCCAAATTAGTGCATAAAGTTATATGGTGCTATTCGACGTATCATTCAGTGTTCAACGAGTACCAAGATGATGTTTTGTTCCACAAGGGGGTATATGACGTTAATTCGTTAAAGGGAAATGAACATACAGTCATCGTAATTGACGACCTCATGTTGGAGATGGATAAAACGTTTGCCGAGACATTTACAGTATTCTCCCACCACCTCAATATAAGCGTGTTCTTCATCAATCAGAATCTATTTTTCAAAAATAGATACATGCGCGATGTGTCGCTAAATACGCAATATCTCGTCTTATTCGCGCAAAGTAGAGATGTGTCACAAATTGGGGTATTAGCCAGTCAAATGTTCCCGAATTAGCGTAAGGAGTTTTTGGAGGTTTATAAAGAGGTCACAAACGAACGTTATGGATATTTGCTTTGTGACATTCACCCGCGAAACACGTTTAGGGTGCTTCTGAGAAAGAATATATTTCCAAGCGAACCTGGATATTCCAGAATGACGAATAGGCTAAAGAAATACCTCGCGAATTAATAAAAATCTATCAACGACTGCCTCGGGCACTGCAGCAGATGTTTGTTAAAAATATCGACTCTGACTTTTTAAAAAGCATCTGTGAAATCTGTCATAATGTTATAAAATGTAATGTACCAATGAAACCTTCTCAGAAGACTCGCTTACGTCGTTACAAGAACATAACGCGGATGCTCGCTCATAAAAGTCAGACTGTGGGTAAGAAAAAGCGCATTATTGTACAAAGAGGAGAGGAGGATCGTTCCTCCCCATCTTATTTTCAGTTTTGGGCCGTTTACTGACTAGATTAATATAATGAAGAAGGTGGTTGTGATTCCGCACGAGGTGTATGCTTCATTACAAAGTTCAAAGACTCCAGACGCGGTTCTAGAACCCCGTTAAAGTAGGCTTAAAAGAATGGAAAGTGAGTTGCTAGCACTATTAAACAGTGAAAAGTCACCTGATGAGAAAAGGATCTTGTGCCAAGAGGCTTTGCAGAAATTTCTCATGAATACGAAGATTATAAGTATCCTACAGAGCTTCCCGTGAAGCACAGCTCGAGTAGCGCTGAGCATGACGACACAGGACCTGGGCAACCAAATAGCAGCAGAACACAACACATCGAACATGTGCTAGAAAACAGCCTCCCCCATACATTGAGGAATATAGGGTTAAGTCCTTATAATCTATTGAGTGAGGACCCCATCATGCAGTGGACCGATACAGGTGAGGTCATTGTTGAAGGAACAAGGGTATAAGGGTCCAGTATCGTTGATATTGTTCATGATCTGGTGAGAAAGTGGGATAGGCCCTCACCAACAGGATGGACGCATACTGTATTAAAGCAAGACTACAACAAATAAATGTCCCCCAAAACATTGATATGTAATCTGAGTAGGTTAAAAGACTTGGAACATGCATCGCACGTGTCACAACTGAGTGCACCTTCGCCCCCAGCAGCTGCAGTGTCTCTGAAGAGGAGAAAGAAGAGAGCAGGCGGCCAACCTTATCCACGTGCCTCTAAAATACGCAAATGGCTAACGTATTAAGTAAGCACTATTATGACATTTCTAACACAGCATCCTATGGTGGCGTTAATAGAGTGTACAGAGGTGTTTATGGTGTAAGGAAAAAAGATGTTGAGAGATTTTTGCGGGGACAGGATGTTTATACACTTCATAAGCCGGTGAGAAAAAGGTTTAAAACAGCCAAGACAACAGCCGCATCGATTGACTCTATTTGGCAGGCAGATTTAACAGACATGCAAAGATATTCAATGTATAACGATGGCTACCATTACATCCTATTCATAATAGATTATTCTCTAGATACCTTTGGTTAATTCCCGTGAAAAATAAATCGCCTGAAACAGTTGCTAAAGCGGCCAAAACGCTGAAAGAAAATGTTGAAAGAAAACAGGATTCCTGGCTATTTTTGTACGGATATGGGAAAAGAATTTATAGGACGCGCTTTTCAGAACATGCTGTCAGAGTTTAATATCAGCTATTACACTTCACTTCTATACATAAGGCTTCTTTAGCTGAAAGAGTTCAACGTACCATAAAGGAAAGCATGCACCGCTATTTTACACATAAAAACACATACAGATACATAAACGTTCCCTGTTCATTGGCTTCATCCTACAACCGTTCACACCATCGTACGATCGGTACAACACCTAACGATGTTTTAGAAAGAGGCAAGAGCCCGAGAAGAGATGGAGTGCTGCCACCACACCACCACACTCTGCGCGTTTCAAAATCAATGATTATGTAAGGCTGTCACGTTCGGGGAATAAATTCGCGAAGGGATTTGAGCAAGGCTGGACACGCGAGATTTTTAAAGTTAGGGCTATGAGGCCTAAGGGCGATATAATGATGTATTACGTTGAAAATTTGAATGGAGAAGAGATCTCGGGAGGCTTTTACCGCGAGGAATTGCAGAAAGTGGTATTTAATTTAGGAAAAAATGTGTTTAAAATTGAGAAAATTTTAGGAAGCAAAGATTCAGGAAAGATAAAAATGTACCTGGTGAAATGGCTAGGGTACCCAGAAAGCTTCAACACCTATATAAAAGCTGCTGCAATAATGAAGCTTAAATAGTATGCAGCATGACTCCTAACCATTTCTACGACACACTCCCGTCCTCCTCGTCCCTGTCTGTACACCCTAACAACACACTAGCCAACTTTGTAACAGAGCTCCACGGACCCACTGAATTTGGTCGTGATTCGTATGAGGTGGGGATATGTGAAATTCAGCTGGACACCCTCTTTTTAAATGTTGATTATAAAGATACCGTTTTTACGATTCTTAGAGACTGTAATGAGTGTATAAAAGCCGGGGAACTCGGGATGAAACTATACGTATCACCCGGACTAAGGTTGCACGGCATTACAGTACACCAGTGACACTAGGACCGGGCCGTTATGGTTCGGGTGAGGATGTTGTGAGAGACTTAAACGTAAGTTTAAAAACCTCAAATCTTACGAATGATTTATTATACGAAATCGTAAACAAAGGAAACCTGCACATACTTTAATCCTAAAATCAAAGGTTAACAGAAATATTAAAGACGGAAGAGTGTTCAAATTTATAACCGAGGGGCGATATCGATCAGCCTTCCAAAGAGATACCTTTCACGAGGCACAGCATGACTTGTCCAGCTTAATTTATCAATTGAAGATAGAGAAATTGGATGAGAGCTCTCAGCCCGACATGTGCTATATTTACAGCAATATAGTGGAGCACCAGTTTGTTGGGGATACGCAGGCACGCTTGCTACGCGTAGCCCACATCCCCAACCATAGAGGAGGGACTTTGAGTATTACATATGACATGCCCCATTATGTTAATGTCGCAACTAATCCAATAACCAATATCTCAATATACAGGGTGGGCCGAAAGTCTGGATCCATAGGAAAATATTTATTTTAATACATAAATTACAACAAATGGTAAATACTTAAAATGAATATCAACTTTAACTCGTAAATGCGTATCCGTGATACTGTACAGTAGTTCGTACTCCAGTATAAATACTCAAATACTTTTTTATTTCAGCCCAGAAATGGCTTCGAATCTAACAACAGAAGACCGGGTAGAACTTGTGCTCATTTACGCAAGACAGGGCGCTACACACAGAGAAGTTGCTACCGAATTCAATAGAAATCATCCTGATAAGCATCCAGTAACAAATGCGACTGTTGGCAAGTTGTTTAAACGTTTCAAAGAAACAGGAAGTGTACATGATCGACGGCGTTCTGGTCGTCCAAAAACTGCAACTGATGAAAATACCTCTGCAATGGTATGTGAAACTTTAACGAATAGTCCAGTAAAGTCAACAAGAAGATTATCAAATGAAACACGCATCTCGAGAACGTCAATTCGAAGAATTATTAAAAATCATAAATTCCATCCCTAAGTGTCTCGATGGCAGAGGCCGCCAATTTGAGCATTTGTTATAATTTGTTGTTTATACTGGAGTACGAACCACTGTACAGTATCACGGATACGCATTTACGAGTTAAAGTTGGTATTCATTTTAAGTATTTACCATTTGTTGTAATTTATGTATTAAAATAAATATTTTTCTATGGATCCAGACTTTCGGCCCACCCTGTATATAAGAACGATTGAGGGCAAAAATTTCCCATTCGGTGACGGAAGCTTAACAGTGAAGCTGCACTTTCGACGCACTGAGTTATAATGGACAGAAAGCCTTTCACCGTCTATCGAGGGGTGAGATACCAGCGTGGTAGTGGACTTGGGTCCACTTTTTCATCCATACTACGAACTGCTGTCCCACTGTTGAAGAGGGGGGGAGGCCAGGTACCTAGGGAGGAAGGCGTTACAAACAGGTTTTAACGCGGCAGAAGATATATTGGCTTGCACTGAGCCTAAAGAAGCTCTAACAAAACATTTAAAACGTACACGGGATGAAATCATCAAAGATGCGAAGAGAAAAATGCGTGGTGGCGGAAAGAAGGGATCTCTTAAGAATAAGGCGTTACCATCACGTGGCGGAAATAAGAGATCTGCTAGGAAAAAGGGATTACCATCACGTGGCGTTAAACGTAAAAGGAAATAAAAAAAGAAGGGTTCTAAGCGTATGAAACCTATGACTGATCATTTTTTAACGGATATAAGCTGAGGACGCTACTCTCACGAATCATAAATTGACTAATACTCGCCGAGGGAGGTGGCACTATTTCTGACTCGTCATGGCACGTTTCATCCATCCGTGTAGTTCACAATGCTGTAAATCGGAACTGTCCTTCTTTGATATGCCCCCTACCCAGGTCTCTATTGAAGATAGTGACTTTATTACAATTAACCCGTTAAACACAATTAGTTCCCCGAGTGCTCCTATAGAATTCGTGATACCCAGCTCAGGTCCTTACTTTTTGACCCGAGTTGCATGCACATGTATGCTAAACTACGCCTAGCCCATTCTGACAAAACGGACTGCGATGATAGTTACGCTGCCTACCTGAAACCAACTTTCTGCAGTCCATATTCAGTCAGTGTGACGTATATTTAAATCAGACTAACATCTCGGCAGGCACGGGGTACTATCACCTACGAGCCTATTTGGAAAATGTCCTCAACTTTTCAAAAGAAGCGAAGGACACCTTTTTAACCGCCGAGGGGTATTACTACACTAAAGACGAGAGTAGTATAAAGGGTAAATTTAAAAATTCTAAAAAAAAGATATACGAATGTTTTGGACGCCTGCATACAGACTTTACATTCCAGGAGAAGTTGCTTATGAACAGGGTGGATATGAAATTGAAGCTTACCCGCACGAACCCTGAGATCTGCATAAATCTGGGGACTGACCAAGAACCAAGAAGAAGGCGCGAACCGTTGTGATACACATCATGGAAACGTATTTGCTTATACGCCGAGTGAAATTAAGTTCCCCGAAGCAAATAGAAATTGAGAAAGACTTGATACACTCCACAGTAAAATATCCAATTAACAGGGTACAGATCAAACTGTACACGATCCCCGCAGGGCTGGCATCGAAGCAGCTGGAAAACGTTGCTCTTGGAGTCCTACCTAAAAGGATATTAGGAATTTTCGGTCTTAAAAATACTACTCTATACGTAAAAGGCATCGCTCTGGGTCGGGTAATGAATATGGATTACTCAACAGATGCTGTGTTCCCGCACTGCGCGAGAGCTTATAGTAGTCTGGCTCATAATACAGGTGCATGTGATGAACTTGGTTTTGGCATAACGCTGAAAGGATTTGTGGAAGAATTTAACATTTACTCATTTGACATTACGCCAGACTTAACTGCTGGGGTAAATACGCATTTGAGTCCACAACAGAGCGGAAACATCTCAGTGAGGTTGGAGTTTGCCAAACCTATAGACGCGCCTATAAGTGCACTCGTGTATCTAGAATCACAGGCACTAATAGAGGTTGATCGTTTCAGGAGCGTCACCACAGACTTTTAAAATGGATGCGAATACAATTCAGAGAGTAATGAAAAGTGACCGCTTCACGCGTTCCAAATTTATCGGTGTTTTTGCTAAGAACGAAATATTGAAACTGGCTAGTACAAGAAACTGGTACGGGGTTATCGTTAACACCGACATTGTTGGCGGTGACGGTATTCATTGGTTTGCACCCTATTTTAAAACTAAAGAAAGAATGTACTATTTTGACTCACTCGGATTTCCACCGTGGAATGACTCGGCAATTGTGAAGTTTATAGCGCAGCTAGGCGTGCCAGAGATTATTTGGAATCGATATCGTTTCCAAGGATATTATACTGAAACATGCGGGTTGTATGCATATGTCACGTGAGAAGAGTTTTATGAATTTTTTTAAAATTATTCGATTTATGCGACACAAATATGAATAATAAAAGTGTATGCCGACAGATAAAAAAAAGTTCCCATATGTTAGCACCCCATGTAATGTGTAAGGTGTATATCTATACTGTGTAAAGCTGTATATACATTTGTAACTGTAGCCATTAACATTTATGTAACGGGCACTGACCTTTTTTGGTACATGTTTTCTGCTATTTAATAAATGAAAATATATTGGGTTTTGTTCTTATCCTCAAAAATACTTACATTAGCTCCTCTACAAACTGGCACTCGCTTGACCGGATGTGAGTCAGTACCACGACTTCTTTATCCATATCGCTGGGCTGGCTAGGCGGGGAGGCTACTACTTCATTTATCACCTTTTCGCCAAAAGTGGGTATAATATGATCTAGCTCCGTTTCGGTCCTGTAATTAAAATAAATGTCACGAAATTGGATGCGGGATAATTCGTTTTGTGAGCACCATATATATATATATATATATATATATATATATATATATATGTGTGTGTGTGTGTGTGTGTGTGTGTGTGTGTGTACATATATGGGAAACAGACAATAATTAAACATATTTTCCAAAAAGCTTTTATTGCAATTTGGTAATTTCCTACTGCGGTGCTGCATCATCGTAAAAAATAATCTTAAAGTTCCACCATATATATATATATATATATATATATATATATATATATATATAGTTCCAAAGCGATGTTGCAAGATGATGCAACAATATATACAAATGATGATATAATCGCGATGGAAACAGAATTATTAAACACAATGGGAATAATTTTTACGTTGTAGAAAAATTCAGAACAAAAGGAATTTACATTGCCAATTATAAACGAGAAACAATACAAACTAATTTTCAATGCTAATAAATAAATGAGATTTGTTTGCGCTGAGAGACTGCTTCAGGCGCAATGTGGCGGCGCTGGTGGTAGGATCCGCGAATGTAAACATCACCGAACCACGGTTAATTCCATGTTACGATCATGGAGAAGTGCAGGATGGTTTCAAATAGTAGGTCATGTTAACTCAATTGACGACCGGTTAGGTGATATTACGCCCGGTTAGGTTAGGATAGGCTAGGTTAGGTTACGCTGGAGTATATATTTTAGGTTAAGTTAGTTTAGTACGCTAGGTTAGGTGCCCCAAAGTTTGATGCATGGGTAGGCTGCGTTAGGTTATATTACGCCCGGTTAGGCTATGCTAGGATAGGTTAAGCTAAGTTAGGCTAGGTTTGGTTAGGATATATTATGTCCCTGTTAGTCTACGCTAGGTTAGGTTATATTACGCCCGGTTAGGTTATGTTAGGTTAGGTTATGGCAGGCTAGGTTAGGTTACGCTGGAGTATATATTTTAGGTTAAGTTAGTTTAGTACGCTAGGCTAGGTGCTCCAAAGTTTGATGTGTGTGTAGGCTGCGTTAGATTATATTACGCCCGGTTAGGCTATGCTATGCTAGTTAGGTTAGGCTAAGTTAGGATAGGTTAGGTTAGGTTATATTATGTCCCTGTTAGTCTATGCTAGGTTAGTTTACGCCCGGTTAGGCTATGCTAGGTTAGTTTACGCCCGGTTAGGCTATGCTAGGATAGGTTAGGCTAAGTTAGACTAGGTTAGGTTAGGTTATATTATGTACCTGTTAGTCTACGCTAGGTTAGGTTATATTACGACCGGTTAGGTTCAGTTGTGTTAGGTTAGGTTAGGTTATATTATAAACGAGAAAGTTAGGTTAGGTTATATTATTATA
This sequence comes from Bathynomus jamesi, assembly GCA_023014485.1. Lineage (NCBI taxonomy): Eukaryota > Metazoa > Arthropoda > Malacostraca > Isopoda > Cirolanidae > Bathynomus > Bathynomus jamesi. Next base: position 389,402 of record JAJOZX010003259.1, read on the forward strand.
AACGAGAATGAGTCCTGGGACTAATTTTTTCGTTGTAGAAAAATTCAGAATAAAGGTGGGAAGCTGTCTTTAAATTATCGAGAAATGTACAAATAAAAACACATTACACACATATATATATATGTTGTCGTAACCATGCAATTGGCATGCAGAAATCTTTTGTAAAATGTAAAGTAGAAATGATGTTAGTTTTAAGATTTTAATTTTGTTCTCTAAAAGCCAAGCGTTTTGGGTTATGAATATTCATAAAGGCATAAGTTAAAGATGTTTCCGATGGTAGAACGGTCGTTCTATTTAAGTTGTTGTTCTCAGGGGAAGAGGAAACCCAAACCGCTTGGCCGCGGAGATTTACAACTAAAGGGTCCAGATGTACAAATGATTAGTTTCTCTTTCGCATGATGGTGCGACTTTTGTAAGGCAGATTCGAAGACGCTTGATAAAATTGAACCACGACGGGAGTCATAAAATTGAGACTTCGAATCTGTTAACTTTATTTAAATGTATTTTTGGGAAGAAGGAGGGGTCTAGGCTCGGAAGTCGGGTCCAGCTCCAATCAGGGGCACAGGATTCCTGGGAAATTTAGTGAAGACTCTTTCTTCTCTTATGTATGGGTAATAGATTTCCGGGGGACGGCCTTGAGAGAAACAAATGGTATGATAGGTTTTCAAAATAATGGAAGGCGTGTTCCTTAAGAATTGTAAGGTAAATTTAAAATTATTAAGTCAGTTGGTAGTCGTCCTCCTTGAAATTAACTGTGGCTAAATAAACTCTATTAGACTTGTGGTGTAAGAAAATTTAGAATTGAAAGTACAAACTGTCTCCGGATTGAAATTAAGAACTTGTATTACATTTCATTCGTTTACGCGGAAACTTGTGCATAAGAATTTTATTGTTAGCGACCTTAACCGAGAACTTGGTTGGATCTTAATTAATGTTAGCCAACGGACCAAGAATTTTGTGAACTTTCCATTAATTTAATTTGGTTCAAATTAAATGCTAAACGGGGTACGTCTGTGTCCTAGTTTACTGAACCCGTCAATTTGGGTTCGGAAGGAAGTCCCGTTATTTCGTAGATTGTCGTTTTGATTTTGGTGCGGGCCATAAATCAAATCCGCGGTCCGTACGCAGCACAATTGAGAGTAATTTGTCACCTGCAGTCGTAAGTAGAATAATTCTTCAAATTTCTTCGTCGATTTCGACCACTTCATTTCTCGTTACTTGTTTTGACATACTCAAATATAAAGCAACTCTTTATAAATTATTTAAATTCAGATAACTGTGAACTTTTTCTTTGAATTTATAATTGGTACATTTAAAGGATTTAAATTCAGACAACTGTGAACTTTCTCTTTGAATTTATAATTGAATTGTATTGTATGAAAATTTGTAGATTTACTTCAGACTAATTTGCTAAATTCATGTACTGATTCGAGTGAAATTTAATAAACTTTATAAGAGGGCGTGTGTTGTTGTAGATACCTTGCAATAGGCCTCTCTTGTAAGCTGAGGGTCAATTATAATTTAAAGATTGAAATTCAAAGTAGGCTTTCAGTAAGCCGAAGGGAACTTACGCCTATCAATTTAAAGGGCCATCCGTCTGGATAGGTCGAGTCATCCTGAACGCAAAGAAAACGCGCGTAAGAAATAATTTGAAATAGAAATGAAGGTGCGCAGTACCTAAGTAAAAGAGTTGCGCACAACATAAATGGTGTCAGAAGTGGGATCCTATTGCAAGGTAGTGGTAGCAAGAGTGTAACTTTTTGTTAAAATAAATTTGCGTGACAATAAAATACTAACGTAGAAATATCGGGAACAGTGATTTGTGAAAATAAACTTTGGTACAGAATAAAACACTAACGTAGAAAATTGGGAACAGTGATTCGTTAAAATAAACTTTGGTACAGAGTAAAGCATTAACGTAGCGGTATTTGGAACAGTAATTCTTGAAAATAAATTTGTGTGACAGTAAAACATTAACGTAGAAGTATTTGGAACAGTAATTCGTTGAAATAATTGGGAACAGTAAAAATGGTCGCGAACAGTGATTACAGTTTTAAAGGTTTTGAAATAAAATAAATAAACAAATAAGTTTCGCGATGTCGGTAAAGAGCGTGGAAATAACGAATGAAGAAGACAGTACAAGTGGCATGAGTGATTTCGAACCAATGGAAAGTTTTGAAAATTTAAGAAGGATAAATTTTTCCAGCATTAATCGGCTATTAAAGGAATGCAAGGAATTAGGGGAAGAAATAAATCGAAGAGGGTCGAAACTGGAGGACCTTGTAATGACTACTCCGCGGTTGGAGTATTGGGACAACCGCAGGTCGGGGGTTCGTCCCCGAAGAATCTCTCTAATTCCTCCCGTCACAGAAGAAAAACGTTCGACGCAGGAAAGGGTTGGGTGGAGACCAGAAAACCCAGAAGACATCCCAAAGAACCCTTGCAGAAGTGCACACACCACAAGAGCCGAGAAACACCGCACCGACGAAGACCGGCAGAAGAACAGGCTAGCCGACGTACAGGTATTACAAAATACTAGCTTACCTTTGCAACGTGAACAGGCAGTAAAGGGTCCTGAGCAAACAACTTTAGGACACACATTGGAAAGAAGTTCGCCGAAGTTTATGGGCGAATGGGCACAGGAGAACCCAGGAACCAGCCCAAACGCCGTCAGGAAGGAAAAAGGTGAGACCCTCAACATAATTGCCACAAGATTATTAAGTTCAGGTAATGCCTTAGTTCAGGCTAATCCCATAAGGAGACATATTAAAGATGGCATACTTAAGGACGCGTTGAAGTCCGTTATGCCGGAGTATGCTTGTAATTGCATCAAAGGGACTTCCTTTCGGGAATATTGGATGGAATCAATCAAGATTTCGGTAAACAAACCAAGCTTAGGACTAAGCGATGAAGATGTCCTAAGAGAAGAAACGCCACAAGATAGAAGCCGAAGACTGCAGAAACTGCAAAATCCTCCCACATCCTGGGACTACAACTCACAACATCTAGAAAAAAGAACAGCCACACAAAGGAGGACAACATCAAGGATGTGGAGTTGAACGGTGGAGACAAGTCCATCAAGAGAGGAGAGCCCAGAAGGAAGAACTGTGACACTGATCACAGGAGGAATAACACAACTCAAGAATGTGACTACAACCCCATGAGAAACCAGAAGAGAAAACAAACCAAGTCAAATGAAGACAGCGACTCCAAAGAGAAAACAATGGAAGAAAGTGGTCGGAGCCAGTGCAAGATTTGCCAGCAAATGGGACATTGGGAAGATGCGTGCCCTCGAGCAAACCTTCAGCGGGACTGGAAGGAGAAGCCTCCCGAATGGCTTCAGAGGAAGTAGCGGCGAGTCCGTCGGCTAGGACTGATCACCCTACCAGTATTCGTCGCTCAACAAGCTTCCACCGCGCGAGACGATGGTGGAGCTTCCGTCACATCGAAATAAGCTAGGCACAAGAACATCGGGAGCCTTCTTTGGACAGTTGCCAACTTCTCAATACACAGTTGCACCGGCCCCGCCCATTCATGTAAGGGGAGTAGAAGTAAGTTTGACTATGGGAAGGGGGGTTGAAGAATTCTTTTGTGTCTGTATAATTCCAGAGGCTCAGCAAGACTTGCCCATAGGCGTGTTGTTTCGGAGGATATGAAGACGAAACAAAGGTAACTTTGAAGAGGAAAAGAGTCGTCACTCTGAACGAAGAGGTAACCAGACCAGGAATGGGAGCAGACAGAATAAAGAAACCAGTAGGATTCTGACAAGGAGGGTCAGATTGAAACCTGGGGACGCGGTTCCAGTGGACGTCTAATCTCTGCTGCACGGGATGTGCGGTGAGGCTCGGGGAAATTTAAAAATGTTACCGAGCAGGATCCCAAAGGGAAGTTGAATGATATGGGAATAGACAATGAAGAAAATTGGTGGATATGGGTTCCCCTGGACGTCTATTCTCTGCTGCATGGGATATGCAGTGAGGCTCGAGGGTACTTGGCGAAGTCGTCGAGCAGAATCCCAAAGGGAAGTTAAATGAAATGGGAATAGACAGAGAAGAAAATCTGGGGTATGGTTTCCCCTGGACGTCTACTCTCCGCTGCAATGGATGTGCAGTGAGGCTCAGCGTGATTTGCAAGTATCACAGAGCGGAAATCTCAACGGGAAGTTAACCCTTTCCAAGGAGGCGGTAAAGTTACTCTTGAGAAATAAAAGTGACGACTGACGAGTATTACCTTGAAGACAAGATGACATCGGCATGGTGGTTGAGGAAACTAGAACGGGGAGGTTAGTCGGAACCGCCGTTCGATTCCCCGCCCGAAAATAAAAATGGAACAAGTGTCAATGTGAGAAAGAGTCGAAAGTCCACAAGTGACTAAGAAGCAATTGACACATTTCAAGACGCATGTTCACCGATGTCCGTCGTTCTCAAAAGGAAGAAGGTCGACGAGGGAAAGACAAGATTAATTACTACCGTCACAGGTAGAGTGCCAGGACCACGTGATCACTAGGAACGAAGAGTGATCACATGAATCCAGAATGGAAGGGATTAACGAAAAAGGGTGGTGCCCTGAGGCTCTGGGTAGACTATAGACCTTTGAACGCCATTTGCATAAAGGACAAATACCCATTACCCATCATTGATGAAACCTTGGCCAAGCTGCACGGGACTCGTTACTTCTCGAGCATGGATTTACGCTCGGGATATTGGCAGTTGGCCATTCTCGACGATAACATCTCGAAAACTGCCCTCTCCACGGGAAGCGGTCATTTCGAGTTCAGGGTGGTCCCGTTTGGGTTGTCCAATAGTCCACCAGTGTTCCAAAGAGTAATGAATTTTATTTTTCGGGAGCAACTAGACAAGGAAGTACTGATGTACTTGGATGACCTCATTGTCCTTGGAAGGTCTTTAGAACATGACGAGAGGGTACGACGAGCCTTGGATAAACTACGCACCGCTAACTTAAAGGTCAAGTTAGAAAAATGTCAGTTATTACAATCCTAGGTGGAGTATCTAGGCCATGTGGTCACCAGGAACGGGGTGAAGCCACAGGAATCCAAAGAAGAGGCCATCAAAAACTTCCAGAGGCCAACTAACAAAAAGGAATTGAAGCAATGTTGTATTTCGTCAGAGTCATCGTCCGTTCTGACCATAAGCCGTTGAAGTGGCTTCTGAGGGATGGACACCGAGAGCCCAATGGAAGACTAGAGCGTTGGGTTATGACACTGCAAGACTACGACGTTCTCATCGAATACGTGAAAGGCAAACTCAACAGAGTGGCCGCTTGGTTGTCCCGCCCGCCTGGAGTGACTGAGGAGGCTGTGAACGCAATATACGAAAAAGCGATCATTGATCGCAAGGTAATAAGCAAACACCAGCAGAAGGACGTTGAAATAGCGGCAATTCGAACAGCCATCGAAGAAGGAAAGGCTTTCAGCTGGCCCGTATCCAAGCCCATCCAGCCGTCGAGAGTCAAACTAACGAGGAACCTGCTGGTTTACGTCGATGCGAACGGAAGAGAGGTCATCGTAGTTATTAAAAAAAAAAAAAAAAAAATTGGGAGAGCAGCCTATTTGGAACGCACACACGGACGTCCGGAGCATCCATCCGGGAGCTGCAGGGACTACAGAAATCCTACGGGATCTCTATTTTTGGCCAGGTATGGTTCAACAGGTACGGCAGGTAGTCCAACCGTGCGACACGTGCGCGCGAAACAAACAGACGCGGAAAGAGACTGTGGAAAAAATGCCTTGTGTGCGAGGCCACAGTCCGTGGGATCTTCTGCGCGTGGACTTAGTTGGTCCCCTTCCTCCTACCGGGGAAGGCAGCAATTATATCCTCACGTGTGTGGACAGTTTCAGCAAGTTCACCATCCTGGCAGGAATAAAGGACAAGACGGCCTGGGAGGTGGCGGACAAGTTCCATCGTTTAATACTGTGCAAACTCGGCGCCCCTTCAGCAGTAGTATCCGACCAAGGCAAGGAGTTCTGGAACTCTACCTTGCAGGAGCTCTTCAGGGTTTGGGAAATACAACACCAACGGACCGCCGCATACCATCCCCAAAGCAACGGGACGATCGAACGTCTGAATAAGGAGCTCTGCATCAAACTCCGCATACTTTCTGAAGAAACTGGACGAGACTGGGATAAAATCCTCGACACCGTGGAATTGTCCCTGAACATCCGAGTGCACCGAGCCACGGGGTATTCTCCATTCTTCTTGATGTACGGGCTAACCCCAATGTACCTTCAAAGCTATTTCGCATGCCACAGGAGGCGTGCGTGAGCCCGTACAACCCACAGGAATACGCCGAAGACCGAAAGAGGAGTCTGAGCGAAATCTACCGCCGAGTGGAAGAGTTCATGCGGAGGTACGAGAAGGCTAACGGAATCAAGGAACTGAAGCCGTTCGAAGGAAAGGCGCCACACGGCTTGGTGTACATTGATTACCCACGACCGGGCAGAGGCAAGTTGGAGCCCCGGTATGAGGGTCCATACATCATCATCGAACAGAAGACTCCAGTCACTTATCTCCTGCGTCACATGATCACTGGACATCAGATAGTGATCCACCGAGACCGCATCCGCCGCAGCATCGATGCCTCATGGGACGTCGAGCAGCGACAAGGCGAGGCGGACGGCGCAGGGGATGACATGGGGGAAGGGCGGACGGCGCAGGGGATGACATGGGGGAAGGGCGGACGGCGCAGGGGATGACATGGGGGAAGGGCGGACGGCGCAGGGGATGACATGGGGGAAGGGCCACCGCCCCGCCTCTCTGGAGCTTCGCCCTCGACACCAGAGAAACATCAACACGGTGAAGTGAACCGGAAGGCGCTTCCTGCCCACTGGCAGGACCGAGTGGCGGAACGAGGACTGCCGGGCGCTTCCGAACTACTTCCTCACGGAGGGCTTCGCCCAGCACAGGGAGAAACATCGACTAGTGGAGGTGAACCGGAGTGCACTTCCTGCCCACTGGCAGGACCGAGTGGCGGACAGGAACCGCGTGGTGCTTCAGAACTACTTCCACGCGGGGACCTTATGGGAATAGGGTTCCCCGGACAAAGCAGACAGGCTGCTTTCACAGGGCCACCGGTTGAGCGTTCGTACGTTCTTAGGCCCCGACCTCGAGTACACTACGAAGAACCCGAGGATGACTAAAACTAAATGCGTCAGTGTTAGTGTCCCAATAAAGGGGACAAATAAAATGTGTCAGTGTTAGTGTCCCAATAAAGGGGACAAGTAAATAGAAAATTTTTCTGAAAATTGGGAGTAAATTTTTGTGTAAAATTGTGAGTAAAGTGATACCCAACCCTAGTTAAGAAAGTTTGCATCGGAGTGCAAATTTAAAGGAGGGGAGGGATGTCGTAACCATGCAATTGGCATGCAGAAATCTTTTGTAAAATTAAAAGTAGAAATGATGTTAGTTTTAAGATTTTAATTTTGTTCTCTAAAAGCCAAGCGTTTTGGGTTATGAATATTCATAAAGGCATAAGTTAAAGATGTTTCCGATGGTAGAACGGTCGTTCTATTTAAGTTGTTGTTCTCAGGGGAAGAGGAAACCCAAACCGCTTGGCCGCGGAGATTTACAACTAAAGGGTTCAGATGTACAACTAAAGGGTTCAGATGTACAAATTAATGTTAGCCAACGGACCAAGAATTTTGTGAACTTTCCATTAATTTAATTTGGTTCAAATTAAATGCTAAACGGGGTACGTCTGTGTCCTAGTTTACTGAACCCGTCAATTTGGGTTCGGAAGGAAGTCCCGTTATTTGGTAGATTGTTGTTTTGGTTTTCGTGCGGGCCATAAATCAAATCCGCGGTCCGTACGCAGCACAATTGAGAGTAATTTGTCACCTGCAGTCGTAAGTAGAATAATTCTTCAAATTTCTTCGTCGATTTCGACCACTTCATTTCTCGTTACTTGTTTTGTTATACTCAAATATAAAGCCCCTCTATATAAATTATTTAAATTCAGATAACTGAACTTTTTCTTTGAATTTATAATTGGTACATTTAAAGGATTTAAATTCAGACAACTGTGAACTTTCTCTTTGAATTTATAATTGAATTTTATTGTATGAAAATTTGTAGATTTACTTTAGACTAATTCGCTAAATTCATGTACTGATTCGAGTGAAATTTAATAAACTTTATAAGAGGGCGTGTGTTGTTGTAGATACCTTGCAATAGGCCTCTCTTGTAAGCTGAGGGTCAATTATCATTTAAAGATTGAAATTCAAAGTAGGCTTTCAGTAAGCCGAAGGGAACTTACGCCTATCAATTTAAAGGGCCATCCGTCTGGATAGATCGAGTCATCCTGAACGCAAAGAAAACGCGCGTAAGAAATAATTTGAAATAGAAATAAAGGTGCGCAGTACCTAAGTAAAAGAGTTGCGCACAAGAATATAGATATATATATATATATATATATATATATATATATATATATATATATATATATATGCCGAAATAATCACGAAGGAAACAGACAATAATTAAAAATATTTTTTCAAAACGTAATTATTGTGGCCTTTTATAAGTTAACGCCGATTGAGGCGTTATATATGGACCGAGAATAAGCACAAACTATTTTCAAAATGCATTTATTATGGCACTTATAAGTTAGTTAACACTGAATGAAACGCCGAATATAATCACTTACATTTCAATTGAATTGCCTGTAGGATCGTCCGCTGCCTCGCAATTTTCAGCGATACTCTGGCTAGAAAATAACGCATCCTGGTCTGCAGCTCTGAAAATTATGCGCGCTGCATGGGCATGATCGAGCTCGTCCTCCATCACATCGGGGGATTTGTACAAAGACAGTTCGCTCATGTTGTGTAAATCACTACCGGGAAATGAACGAAACTGAGTCTCTGCATCGAAATTCTCCCTTTATAAGGGGGCATGTGACCAACCCACAAGCGCGATCCTTACCACCCTATTGGCAGTCGTTGAAATTTGGGCGGGGCTTGGCGTGTAGGCCGGCATAGCAGCCAACCCGACGTCCTGGGGCCGTCCCACAGTCTCGTGATTGGCTGACTCCATGAAGTCTGGGCGTGCCAGCGGTGAATTTTGGGCGGAGCTTGTCGTGTAGGCCTGCATGGCACCCAACCGAGGTCCTGGAGCCGATCCACAATGTTTTGATTGGATGCCCCCATCAAATCTGGGCGTGCCATCTGTTCCGATGCGTGGGACCATTATGCTGACACTCTTATTTTTCTATGAGGGTCTTAAAGCTCCTATCGTAAAGCAAACCTTGGAAAAACTTAAAGCAAATATTGATTTAAGATTTGAGAAACATCTGCCTGTTTTGAAAATTCTAATTAAACTCGGTTGACCCATGAAATCAATGTTTACGCTCAGATTAGGAATATTAAAATTTGGCGCCCTGTCAGAAATTCTTATCATGAAGCTAAAGAGTGATATGTTTGCGGTTTTATTTATTCCAATATATATATATATATATATATATATATATATATATATATATATATATATATATATATAGAGAGAGAGAGAGAGAGAGAGAGAGAGAGAGAGAGAGAAGAGAGAGAGAGAGAGATAGGTAGATAGACATATGTATCGTTGACACTCGGAACTGAAAAATACAGGTACATGATTCTTCAGGTGCGTGATGCACCGTGTGTTTCCGATAGCGTAACTTTCTTATTATTATTGATATTATTATTATTATTATTATTTTGCTCTGGTAAAAATATTGTGAATGTAATTTCTAGACAAGAGTCGAGAAGTTGCGATGAATTTGGCTTTGTTTATTTATATGAAAATAAACAGAACAGAAATCGTGATGAGGTTTGTAGCTGGAGATTGTACGAGTTTTTATCAGTCTTTAGAGCCGTGTATTGTTTGTTAAACAAAAAGGAGGTTTCAGCTTTGCTTACAACTCTTAGTTTGATTATCGTATCGTAAACCTTGGAAGGCATGAACATCCAATAAATCAACAGAAGTATCAAAAATATAAAACTGTATCAAAATTTGAAAAAACAACTGCCAAGAAATTAATTTCAGGCCGTCTAAATTCTCTAATGCCCGAGGACACACTTTCCCTGGCTAAGAGAATGCGCCGGAAAGCTAACTCTCTCATCACTTGCCTTTCATCAAATAACATCGAGACTAATAAAGTTTCTGGGTGAGCAAAATATGCCCCTCTTTCAATAACAAGATCAATGACTGTCTTAAGCTCATCAGATAGGTATCTTGAACTAGATATCATAAACCAGATGTGCCTTGGTCACTGGTAATAGTAAGGATTTCGCTTTATATTAAACCACGTTGGGGCATAAACGCGAACGATGAATTCGGTCAGAGTTTTCAAGTTTTATGACGGCTTTTTGGTCACAACATAAAGTCTAACTATCCTGTTGGCTGTCGTAAGCCATCTGGCATGGTTCAAAGAACTTGAGTTGCGGTTTTCAAGTTTTTGGGAACATTGGCCTTCTATGACTGCATTACAAATTTCCATGAGATACTTTTGATCTTGGCTTAGATCGAGATCCCCCGGAATAGAAGGCATATTACTTGATTTGATTGCTTCAAACTTGACAACTGGCATCTTTTCGCACGCAGTAAGACTTTTGCCAACATTTCCAGCAAGGGCTTTTGGTCCTTTGGTTTTACCATCCAAATAATTAAACAAATGGCGGAGAGGTAGCTCATTGGTATGCAGCAAACACACGAGCCAATGAAAAGGTATTGTAGTGTACCTCTAGTTGCCTGATAACTCCATTATGTATGCCAGTGTTTACATTGGTTCCATCACATCCAATGACCGTCAGATTGTCTACCTTAATATTGTTACTGTTAAGAAACTTTATCACTCCCTTAGAAATGTTAGTTAAATTTCCAGTCACAGGAGTGAAGTGCCCAAGATATTTTGATTCTGCTTCAGCTATAAGTGTTATGTGTTCCTCAGTAATTGTTGTACTGTAGTACCTCCCATCCTTACAGATATTTGCTTTAGTTAAGTCCTTTCTTCCTTCAAAATACAATGTTTCTATACTTTCTTCACTTGATGTACTCAACCCCTCTCTGATCTTCTTTCACTGCCGTCTCACCTAATTCTTACTCACAACATTGTGGTAATCTTTAGAGGTAATGAGACCAAAATCTTCCAGAACAGCAGAGGCAACGGCTGCACCAGCTGTCTGATATTCCGAATCGGTCACAAGTTTTGCTAATGAAGGCAATTTGCGAGTGAGCTTATGTGCTTCACCTGATTTCTTTATACCTTCCTTAATGTGATCATCATCATCATCACGCTCTCTATCTGGATCTGTTGATGTGTCAGAATCAGGAATTGTATGAAAGTTATCCCAGTCCATTGGCTTTTCCCTGGAAGTGGATAGGTTATTGATATCTCCATCTTCAATGTTTTTAGAAAATCGTGCTCTTTCTTTTTCTTTACGCTCAGAACTTATTTGCAGTTTCTTCGATGTTTGTAAATCAATACTACCTACTGCCATTTTTCGTGCACCTCTTTGGTCAATTAGGAAAGAACGTTCCATGTCAGGAACTTTTAGCTCTTTTTCACACGTGCAAGAAAACAGATCATGGCATTTGCAGGCAGCACTATCAAAAAGCCTTTTATTTGAACGCGGACAGTTTAGATTCAAAATCTTTCCTTTTTCTACCAGTCTTCATCATACTTTTAGATTTTTCATGACAATCATTTACTCTGGATAATATTTGCTGTTCTGATATTGTTGGAATTGATGCACTTTTCCAGATCTCTTTTGCCTTTGATGCAACTATTCTTGCCACATCATTAGCATTTGGCTCTTTTTTCCCCTCACTAGCTATAAGTAAGAGATATCTTGTTTGTAAATATTCTTCTAAAACGTCTTCATAAAGGGGAAGTTGATTTTCACTGAGCTCAGCTTTCCCAAAAAGGGAAACAGCTGGACTCATGATTTTTTCAGCAGTTGCTTTCACTTTTACGGCCTCAGTCATTTCGGATAATTTGGGAAAGTCACTCTGTTAATGTAACAACGCGTATTTAACTATTCAAATAATCAATTCTGAAAAGAAAAATTGTATATATAAATTATATATATTCTGGACGAAACACAGTCAAGAAAAACTTAATAAAAACAAGAATGTAAAAAATAGAAGAAAATCTTAATAAAAAATCATATAATTGCCAAATAATTAATAAAGTTTACGTATTTAAATAAAGTTTTAAAAGTTTTAAAGTTCTTTTTAATGTCTTACGTTTTACTTGCAATATTCAGAGTACTTGCGGAACATCTAAAACTTCATCAATTTAGTTTTTTTAATCACTGATGAGCATCTATAGTGCATCTACAAATTTCACGGACCTTTCACGGACACAGGCATGTGGAAATTCACAAATTTAATTTTTACACCCGTCCTAATATATATATATATATATATATATATATATATATATATATATATATATATATATAATATTATATATATATATATAGTAATGCATACATACATATAGAGATAAGTGATCGTGGACTTACACTAATTTTATCTGAAGTCTAACCTTACAGAAGATTAAGATGGCTACTTAATCTTGCACATTTATTTAAAATTTCTTCGGGTTGCAAATGAATATCGAGATGTGCGGCCAAGAGTGCTAGTCCATTTAGTCGGTTTTCGGCAGTTTTACTCCTCAAATATGTTTTGCATCTTCGTAATGAAGGGAACTGACGTTCTGAAGATGCGGTTGACACGGGTGAAGTGGCCAAAATAATTAAAAAATGGAATATTGAAGTGGGAAACTGTTCACGACAGTACGTGAGACTTTCAGTGGTTGATTGCGGTAGAATTGTCGTGGAACTTCTCCCACTTAACTTTGCACATCTGAAACTCGCTCTTCACGATAAAATTTGATGCTGGAAGGTCATCACAATAAAATTCAAAAGCAGGTAGAAATTCTTTCCATTCACTTTTCTTAACATTTCTTGGTAGAATAATTCGTAATGAATTTATAGTATTTTTGTGTGTTAAATACCTCTTATTAAGTTGATCTATAGTTGAATCGAGGAAAGGCTCATAAAGATGTTTGCAGTAATATTCAACGGGAGATAGTGACGTATCAAATGCACGTTTCCATTCTTTTTCTATAGGCCAATTAAAACAGGGCCATCTCAGTCGCAAGCGTGGACCCAGTCATACAAAACTTCACTATACAGTAGTCTAACAAAATTTCATATTTCATGACATTCCGCAGGGGGGAGGGTGGGTCTGAAGCACCAATAGCCTCCCCTTCGCTATGCCCCTGTATATATATATATATATATATATATATATATATATATATATATATATATATTGTTTTTTTTTTGCTCATGTTGACAAGATATATTACTAACTTTAATATTAGACACTTTACGAAAATGAAACTGGAATTTGACAGCTTTTTAGGGCGAATTTGCCTTGAAAAAGTTATAGCGTTGGCAAATTCCTTTCATCTTCCTGAACAGACACACTCACACACACACATACACACATATGCTTAAATATAATTGCTTTGATTTCTTGCCTTTCTAAAGCTTTTCAATTTATCCTTAATAGGAAGATTCTTAAACACCTCTCTTCTCACAATCTTCTTTCAGATCGTCAGTATGGGTTCCACAAGGGACTCTCGACTGACGACCTTCTTCCATATCTCTCTGACTCTTGGTCATATTACTTTCGGGATTTCGGTGAAACTTTTGCTATTGCGGTAGACATATCGAAAGACTTTAAGAGAGTCTAGCACAAATCTTCAATTTCCAAACTGCCGTGTTTCGGTTTCTATCCTAGAATCTGTGCCTTCAACTCTAATTTCCTTTCTGGCCGATCTATAGCTGCAGTAACAGATGGCCAATGTTCTTCTCCTAAAGATATCAACAGTGGTTTTCCTCAGGGTTCTGTCCTCAATCACTCTTTTCTTTTGATTTATTAATGATCTCCTAATTCGCACTTCCTCTCCTATTCACTCCTATGCCGATGATTCCACTCTTCAATTCTTCACCCGCTTCACAAAGCGTCCCCCTCAAGAGTTACTCCATGATTCGCGTAGGACGGCTATGGAACACCTGAACTCTGATCTTTCTGCTTTCTCTGATTGGGGCAGAGAAAACATTGTGGCTTTCGATGCCTCAAAAACTCAGTTCCTCCCTCTATCTACTCGTCACAATCTTCCCATGACTATCCCCTTACCTTCAACAATACACAACTCAATCCTTCCTCTTCTCTTAACATTCTTGGCGTTTCCTTTTCTTGTGATCTTTCCTGGAAAGATCACATATACACTTTCCAAAACAGCTTATAAGATGTTAGGTGTGCTGTACCGCCTCTGCTGTTTCTTCACCCCCACACAGTAGGGTGTGTCGAATTTTTCAACTTTCAAATTCCAAATATGAGGGGTGCTAAAAAGTTGTAGCATGACTTAGGAATTCTAAAGATATTTTTGTTAATTTAATATAATTTAGTTTTGCTTGGTAAGAAGCTACATAAAAATAGTGACTTTTTTGACTTTTTTGTGGAATTATATAATAAATATTATATTAATAATTATATATGCTGTATATATAATGCACTGCTGGTTTTGCTTATTTCACAGGCTGAAACATATTCATCAGTGTGCTGAAGATTACTTGTCCGTCAGTGCTACCATCCTAACCAGTGGGAATTGACCTACAATGGCTTCTAAAAGGAGGACAAGACTGGGAACATTCACACATATGAGCAACCTAATTGGAACTGGTAGAGAGTTGTTGCCCTCTGAACTCCCAACTCTGCAAGACGTTCTGAAATATGGGCTACTGCTAAGAGAACAAAGTGGTGAGGATGTGAGAAACTACCCAGCAGCCAGTCTTGCAAAGGACATTTACCCTAAAGTGCTTGAAAAGTGGGAACGAGCAAACAGTTATTTTCTAGCCCCCGTTGTAAATTCACGAGTCACAATCTTAAACAAGATCCAAGAGAGCTGGGAGCAGGCCAAAAACATATCTCTTGGGAGAGGAAAGCTACATGTCAAAGAGGCTTTCATTGCAAAACTTGACAAGCTTTTTGACATCCTCAGTTGCAAGTGTAAAATTGTTCTCTGCTCTGAATTTGGCTGCCTTGCAGATGCTGGTTGCAAAAACGAAACTCACATTAACTGTACATGCCCTAGGGAGATGAAGATCCCTGTGAAGGAACTTGCTTTCATTAAAGGTCAGAGAGACAAGTCTGGTTCTATTGGACCACATCAGATTGGCTTGCCAGATCAACCTGAGCACAACAGACAAGTCAAAAAGCAGAAGCGGCAAGAAGACGAAAGAAGAAGGCTTGCTGAATATAAGCAGACAAGTAAGCAGGATGTTTCAATGCCATCAAATGAAATAATTTTCTCTGATGATGAAAATGAAGAACAAATAGCTGATGCTCAAGATGGAAAGGATGGAAGTTATGAAGTGACATTAGAAATACCAAGCACGTCTTCAACTTCCAATAAAAAGCCAGAGTACAACACATTAGAAATACCTAATGTTGCTATGCATAGCATCAGATATGGTGTTGGCCTGCGTGCCACAGCTGCCATCACCACTGCTGCCTTTATGGATGCTGGCTTGATCACTGAAGAAGACAAGAGACTTGTAGTTGATCACAATAAAGTCAAGAGGGCCCAAGAAAAAGTTATGAGATCCCTGGATCAGGAATTTGATGATCTTTGTAAGAAGGGTGAAATTGACTGCATCTTCTTTGACGGCCGTCAAGATACAACTAAAGTTATGCTGAAAGCAGACAATTCAGATCGTCAGTTCCCCAGCATCATGAAAGAAGAGCATTATTCTGTGTGCAGTGAGCCAGGTGGAAGATATCTCTACCACTTCACTCCTGAGAAAGGCTCAACGAGACAAAAACCTGCTGAAGTTATTGCAGATAATCTTGTAGATTTCATGAAGAAGAAGGGCATTGATAAAAGCCTGCAGGCCATTGGAGGTGATTCTACAAATGTTAACACTGGCTGGGAGGGTGGTTCCATGCATTGGGTAGAGGTCAAGCTTTGCCGTAAGCTGATCTGGTTGGTTTGTGCTCTCCACACTAACGAGTTACCCCTGCGACACTTGATCACAGCACTGGATGGGAAGACCTTGTCTAACAACAAGTGGCCAGGTAACATTGGCAAGATGCTAGACACTGCAACCGAACTTGAAATTGATCCTTCATTCACCAAACTCTCAATTTTAGAGCCTCTTACTTCACTGAGTGACAATGTCGTAAACGATCTCTCTACTGATCAAGCGTACGGGTATATGATCACACAGGCCATAAGGACAGGAGAACTTCCCACAGATCTGGCCCTTCTTGAAATTGGTCCAGTGAGCCATTCAAGGTGGTTGACAACAGCAAACAGGCTTTGTCGCATATGGGTTTCAAAACATGGCCTTAAAGGCAAAACCCTCAACAACTTAAGACTGATAGTGGAATACATTGTTGGTGTGTACTACCCCTGTTGGTTCAACATCAAAGTAAAACACTCTTGAATGGAAGGCCCACGCCACATCTTGTTTCAGCTGCGGCTAGTTAGGCTGCAAGAGAAGGCTGTAGTGGATGCTGTTTTGCCAACCATCAAGCGCTCAGCATGGTATGCATTCAGCGAAATGATAATCCAGACACTCTTGTGATCAGATGACAGTGAGGAGAGGAGAGCTGGTGTCCAAAAGATTGTTGACATGAGGGGTGGAGATGATGACACACTTGGAGATCTTTCTGTACGTCCCAGGAAGACACCTTCCATCAACCCCAGTGCTTCTTCCGTGTTGGAGCTGACAGACTGGTCTGACGGGGTATTTGAACCTCATTTGACATGTAAACTGACTACAGCGGAAGTAAAGAAGTTCTTTGACAAGCCTATGCAAGTTCCACAGTGGCCCTGTCATGCTCAGTCAATAGAGAGGTGTGTGAAACAAGTCACAGAGGCAGCAGGCAGGGTGTATACACATGAGAAACGTGAGGGCTATATCAGAGGCCAAGAAGCAAGTCGGCGGCTGATGTCCAAGAACGAATCAAAGCAAGACTTGATGAAACTTGTTTAAATATTTTTTTTTACTGATGTCATTACTTTCTAATGTTGTTTTATGATTACAATGATATGTTTTATGATTACTAGGATATGTTTTATGCAGAGAAACTAAAATTTTTATAGCATTACTTGACATTTTCAGAAGCTAAAATTAATAAATGTTGTTTTCCGAGAGCAATTTATGTGCTTTTTAATCAAACGTAGATTTACTAAGCTAAGTGTTGAGCAATCACAAAAATAATAGCAGATTTGAATTCTTCACATCCAAAAACATATTTTTAAAACCCCTCAGTGAAGGAATTGCAAAAATTAATTTTCACCTCCAAAATTGACACAACCTACCCACACATTTGCTCTCTCTGTATGGAGTGTTTCTCAAGTATGGGATGGCTCAACCCACACAGCCGTGCTTGACCGGATGGAATCAAAGGCTATTCGTCTCATCAATTCCCCTCCTCTTACTGACTGTTTTCAATCTCTCTCTCTCTTCGCCGCAATGTTGCCTCAATCTCTCTTTACTATCGCTATTATAACGGACATTGCTCTTCTGAACTCTCTAACTGAATGCCTCCTCCTTTAAGGAGAGCACACAATACCAGACTGTATAAACTTTCTCATTCCTTTTTTATCCGACTCTCTAAAACAAATGTTAATTGGTATTTTTAATCTTTCATCTACTTAACCGGTGAACTCTGGAACAATCTTCCTCGATCCATATTTACCCCTGTCTATAAACTCCAGTCTTTCAAACGCAGAGTGTCTAGGCATTTCGAAAACCCCGGACCTTGATTTTGGCTCTCTTCTTCTCCTATAGGGTGGGTGGGGGGCTTCTGTGGGCATTCGCTCTTGCCCTCTCCTTCCTGCGTAAAAAAAAATATATAGCTGCAAAATATGTATATATATATATATAGATGTGTATATATATATATATATATTAACGTAAAGAACGACGCTTGTATAGGAGAACATCCCGCGCAAGATGAGGAGGGAGAAAGAACAAATGAGGTAACCACCCGGGAATCGAACCCGGGATCTTCCGATTGCCGGTCAGATATGATAACCACTACACCATGGTCCTCACTCGATCAGAAGTCGTAATTCTCCTACATACGCGCAGAAACCAATGCCTCGAGGGGGGCACCTCCCGCATGCCGCAACTATATATACATTTCAACTACAAAGAACACCCAGTATAATTAACGTAAACAACGACGCTTGTATAGGAGGACATTCCGCGCAAGATGAGGAGGGAGAACGAACAAATGAAAAAATGAGGTAACCTCCCGGGAATCGAACCCGGGATCTTCCGATTGCCGGTCAGATATGATAACCACTACACCATGGTCCTCACTCGATCAGAAGTCGTAATTCTCCTACATACGCACAGAAACCAATGCCCCAAGGGGGGCACCTCCCGCATGCCGCAACTATATATACATTTCAACTGCAAAGAACACGCAGTATAATTAACGTAAAGAACGACGCTTGTATAGGAGAACATTCCGCGCAAGATGAGGAGGGAGAACGAACAAAAGAAAAAATGAGGTAACCACCCGGGAATCGAACCCGGGATCTTCCGATTGCCGGTCAGATCGAGTGAGGACCATGGTGTAGTGGTTATCATATCTGACCGGCAATCGGAAGATCCCGGGTTCGATTCCCGGGTGGTTACCTCATTTTTTCATTTGTTCGTTCTCCCTCCTCATCTTGCGCGGCATGTTCTCCTATACAAGCGTCGTTCTTTACGTTAATTATACTGCGTGTTCTTTGCAGTTGAAATGTGTATATATATATATATATATAATATTTAAGAGAAATCCAATGACAAGGAGAAATGTAAATGCCATGAAAAGTCTTCTTTAATGCGCAACGTTTCGAGCAATACGCTCATCTTCAGGCTGTTTAATAACAATGTGAAATTAAAATCAATATTGAATGAAAAACAAAACAGAAAATTTCTATAACCTATTCGTAAAGACAAATTTTAAAAGACTGAGAAAAGAGGGTTAAATTCTAAGTTATACAGATTTACATATAAAAATTAAGAAGTTATTTTTAAATACATGTAGTAAAAGTGAAATTAATACACTGGAAAAATTACCAATAGTACACTGGAAACACTGGAACTATCTACCTTACACTGCAGTATCCGAGGCCGACTAATTTGAGCAGACAAAGAATGGGAAACACGAGAGAATGGCGAGGGCGATTGGGGACGGAGGGATTATAAGGAATTGGGGAAGGAGGAGGGATCATAGCAAATTGAGAGGGACGGCCGATGAGTCAACATTCAGACTAGGGGACAATGCTTTAATGAACAGCGATTCTAAAATTCTTAGTGAGTTGGGACAAGTATTACAACCAAGAATTTTAAAATTGTCTAAAGTGACATCAATTTTACATTCTATGCTGTGTTCGCGAATCCTCGAAACCTCTTTAGTTTTTAAAATTTTACCTGTTCGGCCACTTATTCCCATATGCGAATAAAATCTAGCCCTGAGAGAGCGAACAGTGCTGCCGATGTAATTCCCAAGGAGACACCTAGGGCAGGTAAATAAATATACAACACCGCTACGCAACGAGTCAGGGGTTCGATCCTTCGCTGAGAAAAAGCTACCTAAGGACGTTTTATTAATAAATATGATGCGGAAATCAGTATGATAAAAAAATTTCCTTAACAATTTTGTAAATTTAAGCTTAAATTCCTTATTCAAAGGACCCATTTCAGGTACCAAGAAATATTTTATATCCTTCGGTACTGTAATACATGGAAGTTGAGGGCTATAAACATTATTTAAGAAGGATCTAATTAGTTTGTCTACATATTGGACAGGAAAACTATTATTAGTAAAGTATGATCTTAGATTATTAAATTCATCATTAAGTAAGGTAAAATTAGAGGTCAAATTATATCCTCTGAACAGGAGAGTTTTAATACAAGACATCTTATAGTTGAAATCAGTAAAACTAAAAAAATTCATGCCCAAACCAGTGAAAGTGGGTTTCCTGTAAACTGATGTAGTAATAGAATCACCGTTTTTCGAAATTAAAAGATCTAAGAAGGGGAGGGAGCCATTTTTCTCAGTTTCCATTGTATACGTTATATTGGGGTGCAAAGAATTTTGGAAGTTAAAGAATTGTTGCGCTTGTACCGCATTATCAAAGACTGCTATCGAATCATCAACGAAGCGTCGATAGAAAATTGGCTTGAGATGAGTGGGAGATTGTCTAAAAATTACACTTTCTAAATGAGTCATAAAAAAGTCAGCTGCTAACGGTCCGACTGGTGATCCCATCCCTACCCCATCAATTTGTTGGTAAACCTTATTGTTGAAAGTGAAATAGCATTGTTTGAAGACCAATTCTAAAAGTTCCTTCAAATGAGACAATGAAAAACCATGAAAATTATCAACTGAGCTAAAAACCCTATCTAAAATAATGGCAATAGTTTCAGATACAGGTACATTTGTGAAAAGTGACTTTACATCAAAACTGACAAAAAACTTTTTTGAATCGAAGTTTTTACCAAGGAGGTCTTTTTGGAATTCAAACGAGTTATTTATAGTGTAAGCATTTTTCGCAAAGGGGGACAGGAGACGAACAACAAATTTTGCCAATTGAAAGGTGGGTAAGTTATACGAAGCTAAAATAGGACGGAGAGGTGTTCCAGCTTTATGGATTTTAGGCAGACAATATAATTGAGCAAGATTAGCACCAGATGCGAACAACTGAGAGTAAGTATCATTTTTTATTATCTTTAAGGACTTTAGTCGTGACAGAAATCTATTAACCTGGTCTTCTAACCTTACAATGACTTTATTTACAGGTTCTAGAATTTGTTTGAATTTAGTAAGATCACTTAGGATTTCATTAGTTTTGTTTATGTAGTCCGATTTATTCAAAATAACCACCGTTACCCTTGTCTGGTCTAGTCACAACAATCTCCTGGTTCTTTGCCAAATTCTTAATACACTGCAAATCACTCTTCCTAAATATGAAAGATTGAAATTTAAGATTTCTAAGTTTCAGAAAAAATTCTTGAGTTAGATTTGAGAACTGACATTTGAAATTATTGAAATCCCCCACATGGGGAACATTTTTCAAGCCATTGAAAAATTTTTCAAAGTAAAGAAAAAACGAAGGCTTATATATTTGAAACAACGGAAGCTTAAATTGCAAACCAAGTGACAGTAAAAACTTTTCCCGAGGGGAGAGTGTGTAACTAGAAAGATTCGAAATTACCTTCTCTGAATTGAAAAATTTGGTGAATTCATTCCCAAAGCCTTTAACTTACGTTCATGTGTTTCCAAGATGGTAGAGTGAAATTTTTCTAGTTCACGTTGTACAAGAGAAATTATTAATAAATAGTCCAACAACGACAAAGTATTTTTAAGAGTAGTTATATAATGCCCAAGAGACTTGTTATGCGAATCTGATATTTTGATTTTATAATTAATTTCATTATTTAATAAATATTCCAGGGACGATTGATAAAATTCAGAGTCCCTGGAATATTTATTAAATAATGAAATTAATTATAAAATCAAAATATCAGATTCGCATAACAAGTCTCTTGGGCATTATATAACTACTCTTAAAAATACTTTGTCGTTGTTGGACTATTTATTAATAATTTCTCTTGTACAACGTGAACTAGAAAAATTTCACTCTACCATCTTGGAAACACATGAACGTAAGTTAAAGGCTTTGGGAATGAATTCACCAAATTTTTTCAATTCAGAGAAGGTAATTTCGAATCTTTCTAGTTACACACTCTCCCCTCGGGAAAAGTTTTTACTGTCACTTGGTTTGCAATTTAAGCTTCCGTTGTTTCAAATATATAAGCCTTCGTTTTTTCTTTACTTTGAAAAATTTTTCAATGGCTTGAAAAATGTTCCCCATGTGGGGGATTTCAATAATTTCAAATGTCAGTTCTCAAATCTAACTCAAGAATTTTTTCTGAAACTTAGAAATCTTAAATTTCAATCTTTCATATTTAGGAAGAGTGATTTGCAGTGTATTAAGAATTTGGCAAAGAACCAGGAGATTGTTGTGACTAGACCAGACAAGGGTAACGGAGTGGTTATTTTGAATAAATCGGACTACATAAACAAAACTAATGAAATCCTAAGTGATCTTACTAAATTCAAACAAATTCTAGAACCTGTAAATAAAGTCATTGTAAGGTTAGAAGACCAGGTTAATAGATTTCTGTCACGACTAAAGTCCTTAAAGATAATAAAAAATGATACTTACTCTCAGTTGTTCGCATCTGGTGCTAATCTTGCTCAATTATATTGTCTGCCTAAAATCCATAAAGCTGGAACACCTCTCCGTCCTATTTTAGCTTCGTATAACTTACCCACCTTTCAATTGGCAAAATTTGTTGTTCGTCTCCTGTCCCCCTTTGCGAAAAATGCTTACACTATAAATAACTCGTTTGAATTCCAAAAAGACCTCCTTGGTAAAAACTTCGATTCAAAAAAGTTTTTTGTCAGTTTTGATGTAAAGTCACTTTTCACAAATGTACCTGTATCTGAAACTATTGCCATTATTTTAGATAGGGTTTTTAGCTCAGTTGATAATTTTCATGGTTTTTCATTGTCTCATTTGAAGGAACTTTTAGAATTGGTCTTCAAACAATGCTATTTCACTTTCAACAATAAGGTTTACCAACAAATTGATGGGGTAGGGATGGGATCACCAGTCGGACCGTTAGCAGCTGACTTTTTTATGACTCATTTAGAAAGTGTAATTTTTAGACAATCTCCCACTCATCTCAAGCCAATTTTCTATCGACGCTTCGTTGATGATTCGATAGCAGTCTTTGATAATGCGGTACAAGCGCAACAATTCTTTAACTTCCTAAATTCTTTGCACCCCAATATAACGTATACAATGGAAACTGAGCAAAATGGCTCCCTCCCCTTCTTAGATCTTTTAATTTCGAAAAACGGTGATTCTATTACTACATCAGTTTACAGGAAACCCACTTTCACTGGTTTGGGCATGAATTTTTTTAGTTTTACTGATTTCAACTATAAGATGTCTTGTATTAAAACTCTCCTGTTCAGAGGATATAATTTGACCTCTAATTTTACCTTACTTAATGATGAATTTAATAATCTAAGATCATACTTTACTAATAATAGTTTTCCTGTTCAATATGTAGACAAACTAATTAGATCCTTCTTAAATAATGTTTATAGCCCTCAACTTCCATGTATTACAGTGCCGAAGGATATAAAATATTTCTTGGTACCTGAAATGGGTCCTTTGAATAAGGAATTTAAGCTTAAATTTACAAAATTGTTAAGGAAATTTTTTTATCATACTGATTTCCGCATCATATTTATTAATAAAACGTCTTTAGGTAGCTTTTTCTCAGCGAAGGATCGAACCCCTGACTCGTTGCGTAGCGGTGTTGTATATTTATTTACCTGCCCTAGGTGTCTCCTTGGGAATTACATCGGCAGCACTGTTCGCTCTCTCAGGGCTAGATTTTATTCGCATATGGGAATAAGTGGCCGAACAGGTAAAATTTTAAAAACTAAAAGTTTCGAGATTCGCGAACACAGCATAAATGTAAAATTGATGTCACTTTAGACAATTTTAAAATTCTTGGTTGTAATACTTGTCCCAACTCACTAAGAATTTTAGAATCGCTTTTCATTAAAGCATTGTCCCCTAGTCTGAATGTTGACTCATCGCCGTCCCTCTCAATTTGCTATGATCCCTCCTCCTTCCCCAATTCCTTATAATCCCTCCTTCCCCAATCGCCCTCGCCATTCTCTCGTGTTTCCCATTCTTGTTCTGCTCAAATTAGTCGGCCTCGGATACTGCAGTGTAAGGTAGATAGTTCCATGTTTCCAGTGTACTATTGGTAATTTTTCCAGTGTATTAATTTCACATTTACTACATGTATTTAAAAATAACTTCTTAATTTTATATGTAAATCTGTATAACTTAGAATTTAACCCTCTTTTCTCAGTCTTTTAAAATTTGTCTTTACGAATAGGTTATAGAAATTTTCTGTTTTGTTTTTCATTCAATATTGATTTTAATTTCACATTGTTATTAAACAGCCTGAAGATGAGCGTATTGCTCGAAACGTTGCGCATTAAAGAAGACTTTTCATGGCATTTACATTTCTCCTTGTCATTGGATTTCTCTTAAATATTAAATTGAAGCTCTGTAGAAGCAACCCGCATGACTATATATATATATATTTATACAGGGCGTCCCAAAAAAATGTATACACACTTTAAATACTTATAAAGGCAGTGTTTATTAAAATAAATTTCATTTTCAAAATGTAATAGAATCTACAGACATTATTTAATTGTTTTGTCAACGCCTGTTTTCAAACTGACGTCCGTTCTGGTCCAGGCACTGCTGATAACGCGAAGCAATGGAATCGCAAACATCACGAAACATTTCGTTTGGTATTTGTGTGCATTCTCGTTCAATGGCTGCTCTCAATTCAGCGACTGTTGCAGGTTTTATAGCGTAGACTTTGTCTTTTAAGTATCCCCATAAAAAACGTCTAGTGGTGTGAGGTCTGGTGAACGCGGAGGGTATTCTACGAAACCCCTTCGTCCAATCCACATCCACATCGTGCCAAGTACCACTCGCAATACTCCACTCTTCGGTCCGGATCATCTTCATTAATAGCATGGACTAATCTTGGAATGTAACTTTTCCATTGACAGCGCTTCAAAATGCGTTGGACAGACGATTCTGAAATTCCTACCTCACGACTCGCTTGCCGCACAGATTTTCTTGGACTTTGGTGATACGTTTCCAGTACTCTTTCTTGCTTTGTGGGGCTTGTCGATGTCCGTGGTCTTCCGGAACGCTTCTTGTGGACATTCTGAACAGTTCCATCGGCTTCAAACTTATCTCTAATTCGAGTGATGGTAAGTCGCGTTGGTGGATCTGTTTGAAACTCCCTCCTAAACTGTCTTTGCACTTCAACTGCGTTTTCACACTTCCAGTAGCATTTTAGAATGAATTTCCTTTGTTCAAAGCTTAGTCTGACTGCCATTATTAATTCTAATGGGTTTAACTTGGAAAGAAAGAAAACATCAATTGAGCTATCAGCTGTTAAAGTGTGTATACATTTTTTTGGGACGCCCTGTATATATATATATATATATATATATATATATATATATATATAACATATATATATATATATATATATACACACATTTAACTGCATTGACCACGCAGTATATTAATGTATAGAAACGACGTAAGTATAGAGGAGTGTTCTGCACACGAGGAAGAGAAATAACGAACAAATGAAAAATGAGGTGAACGCCCGGGAATCGAACCCAGGATCTTCCGATTGCCGGTCAGATGTGCTGCCACTACACCACGGGCCTCGATCAGTCAGAAGTCGTAATTCTCCTACATAGGGCAGAAACCAATGCCTTGAGAGGCCTCAAGGCATGCCTCAAGGCATTGGTTTCTGCCCTATGTAGGAGAATTACGACTTCTGACTGATCGAGGCCCGTGGTGTAGTGGTAGCATATCTGACCGGCAATCGGAAGATCCTGGGTTCGATTCCCGGTCGGTCACCTCATTTTTCATTTGTTCGTTATTTCTCTTCCTCGTGTGCAGAACACTCCTCTATACTTACGTCGTTTCTATACATATAATATATATATATATATATATATCTCACTTTTCTTTGTTTTCCGCCGAGATATGCCCTTTTAAATAGAGGCAAATCGGTTCTTCCCGAACTTTAAAAAAAAAATAAAAAATATATATATATATATATATATGTAGTTAGTTAGTTAGTTGGAATATATATATATATATATATTAGGCCCGGTCGTTTTTGCTTGAAAAAAATTTTTGGGGAACTTTAGTTTACCCCGTATTACGAAAGTTTGTGTACCTACATAGGAATTGTGATGACAAAGTTTCAAGCTTTTATATACATATTTTGAGGTTCCACAAGTCACTTAAATTTTGGTGATTTTTTCCGATACTTCGTATAGTGAACTACAGTTCTTTGCTGACTTGCCATGATAGCTTACAAGGCAAATCACCCAGAATTCACCATGAGGAGGTCGAATTCCACACCATGCCCTGACCAACCTCCCTTCTATTAGTTTTTACATGTAGTTTATTGACATTTGCATTCGCATTTTGACTCAAATGTAGGCATGTTTGATCTTGAAGCAATTCTTGCCTTTATAAAACCATCTCTATTTTCCTGGCCACAGACAGAAGCTGATGCTTCTGTTACAAGTTTGACATGTCTTTCCACAGCTTGTGAATGACATGGGTACTTTTTCAATGGAGGGTTAGTTTCATCACCCCATACGATACGCTCTAACTGGGTGTTTGTCAAGCTTTTTGTCAGAGGTGGTTCATGTCTTGGGTGGTCTCCAAATCGAATTAAATCTGTGTAGTCTCTTGCCAAGAAATTAATTTTAGGCCGTCTAAATTCTCTAATGCCCGAGGACACACTTTCCCTGGCTAAGAGAATGCGCCGGAAAGCTAACTCTCTCATCGCTTGCCTTTCATCAAATAACATCGAGACCAATAAAGTTTCTGGGTGAGCAAAATATGCCCCTCTTTCAATAACAAGATCAATGACTGCCTTAAGCTCATCAGATAGGTATCTTGAACCAGATATCATAAACCAGATGTGCCTTGGTCACTGGTAATAGTAAGGATTTCGCTTTATATTAAACCACGTTGGGGCATAAACGCGAACGATGAATTCGGTCAGAGTTTTCAAGTTTTATGACGGCTTTTTGGTCGCAACATAAAGTCTAACTATCCTTTTGGCTGTCGTAAGCCATCTGGTATGGTTCAAAGAACTTGGGTTGCGGTTTTCAAGGTTTTGGGAACATTGGCCTTCTATGACTGCATTACAAATTTCCATGAGATACTTTTGGATCTTGGCTTAGATCGAGATCCCCCGGAATAGAAGGCATATTACTTGATTTGATTGCTTCAAACTTGACAACTGGCATCTTTTCACACGCAGTAAGACTTTTGCCAACATTTCCAGCAATGGCTTTGGTCCTTTGGTTTTACCATCCAAATAATTAAACAAATGGCGGAGAGGTAGCTCATTGGTATGCAGCAAACACACGAACCAATGAAAAGGAGTATTGTAGTGTACCTCTAGTTGCCTGATAACTCCATTATGTATGCCAGTGTTTACATTGGTTCCATCACATCCAATGACCTTCAGATTGTCTACCTTAATATTGTTACTGATAAGAAACTTTATCACTCCCTTAGAAATGTTAGTTAAATTTCCAGTCACAGGAGTGAAGTGTCGAAGATATTTTGATTCTGCTTCAGCTATAAGTGTTATGTGTTCCTCAGTAATTGTTGTACTGTAGTACCTCCCATCCTTACAGATATTTGCTTTAGTTAAGTCCTTTCTTCCTTCAAAATACAATGTTTCTATACTTTCTTCACTTGATGTACTCAACCCCTCTCTGATCTTCTTTCTCTGCCGTCTCACCTTATTCTTACTCACAACATTGTGATAATCTTTAGAGGTAATGAGACCAAAATCTTCCAGAACAGCAGAGGCAACGGCTGCACCAGCTGTCTGATATTCCGAATCGGTCACAAGTTTTGCTAATGAAGGCAATTTGCGAGTGAGCTTATGTGCTTCACCTGATTTCTTTATACCTTCCTCAATGTGATCATCATCATCATCACGCTCTCTATCTGTATCTGTTGATGTGTCAGAATCAGGAATTGTATGAAAGTTATCCCAGTCCATTGGCTCTTCCCTGGAAGTGGATGGGTTATTGATATCTCCATCTTCAATGTTTTTAGAAAATCGTGCTCTTTCTTGTTCTTTACGCTCAGATCTTATTTGTACTTTCTTCGCTGTCTCTAAATCAGTACTGCCTACTGCCATTTTTCGTGCACCTCTTTGGTCAATTAGGAAAGAACGTTCCATGGCAGAACTTTTAGCTCTTTTTCACAAGTGCAAGAAAACAGATCATGGCATTTGCAGGCAGCACTATCAAAAAGCCTTTTATTTTTGGATTTGAACGCGGACAGTTTAGATTCAAAATCTTTCCTTTTTCTACCAGTCTTCATCATACTTTTAGATTTTTCATGACAATCCTTCACTCTGGATAATATTTGCTGTTCTGATATTGTTGGAATTGATGCACTTTTCCAGATCTCTTTTACCTTTGATGCAACTATTCTTGCCACATCAATAGCATTTGGCTCTTTTTCCCCTCACTAGCTATAAGTAAGAGATATCTTGTTTGTAAATATTCTTTAAAACGTCTTCATACAGGGGAAGTTGATTTCCACTGAGCTCAGCTTTTCCAAAAAGGGAAACAGCTGGACTCATGATTTTTTCAGTAGTTGCTTTCACTTTTACGGCCTCAGCCATTTCGGATAATTTGGGAAAGTCACTCTGTTAGTTTAACAACGCGTATTTAACTATTCAGATAATCAATTCTGAAAAGAAAAATTGTGTATATATAATATTATATATTCTGGACGAAACACAGTCAAGAAAAAAATTAATAACAACAAGAATACAAAAAATACAAGAAAATCTTAATAAAAAATCATAGTTGCCAAATAATTAATAAAGTTTACGTATTTAAATAAAGTTTTAAAAGTTTTAAAGTTCTTTTTTAATGTCTTACGTTTTACTTGCAATATTCAGAGTACTTGCGGAACATCTAAAACTTGATCAATTTAGTTTTTTTAATCACTGTTGAGCATCTATAGTGCATCTACAAATTTCTTGGACACAGGAATGTGGAAATTCACAAATTTAGTGTTTAGACCCGCCTAATATATATTATATATATATATATAATATATATATGAAAATTATTTCACGAAAGTAACACGTGAAAAATATTTATGATGAATAAAACCACGAAGGAAAGGAAACACAGATGGTGCTCATGTGAGCACCATCTGTGTTTCCTTTCCTTCGTGGTTTTATTCATCATATATATATATATATATATATATACACACGGGATGATTGTCACAATAAATACGTGAAATGAATGAATGCTGCAAACCCACAAGGAAAAAGAAAAACGATTCCAAGGCCTTTCGTGCATTCAGAGGTACATCTCGTCAGGGAATGAAGATAAAAGGCGTGATGCCCATAGATATATACAACGTACAGGAAAAACAAAACAATTAACAAGGGTTAATGAGAGGCAAAAGAAATTTTAACATGACATTGTCAATTTATACATTCCCGCACTGTTATTGAAATTTTTTTTAAAATGAATAAATGCACATTCTAGAATATTTCTTTCTATTATATCTCTGTTTTTAACAAGCGCTTTAGAACTATCCCACTTGATGCTATGGTTACATCTATACATATGGTTAAATAAAGCATTGGAATTATTAGCTGTTCTACAAGCATATTTATGCTGTTTTACCCTAATATCTAACGTTTTACCGGTTTGGCCTACATATACTGAGTTACATTGTGTACATCCGATCGAATACACACAACCAACAACATTATCAGGGTATTCTTTATTAGGCGTGATTTAACAGTATTATTATACTCAAAGATTACATTAATGCCAATTGCTTTAAGTAAAGTTGGAAGGTATTGAAAATTAACATGGTAAGGTAGGCTAAGGATATTTTTACGCTGAAATTCCTTTACAATTACATTATTATAATACCTATTCTTGGCTTTCTTAAGACAGTTATCTAAAAATGAAATAGGATGACAATTTAGTACCAATATTCATGAAATTGCATAACTCGGAATCTAAAAATTCAGGACTGACAACTCTCAATGCTCGAAGAAACATAGCAGAGAAAATAGAGGATTTAATCGAAGGATTATCAAGGATGATGGTCAGAATAAAAATGTACATAAGAGTTATTATTAGTAGGCTTACGGTAGACTTCATATTTGAACTGATTAGAGCATCTCCAAATTTTTAGATCAAGAAAAGATAGGCTTCCATCATTTTCTTTTTCAACTGTGAACTTAATAGATGGGACTAAATTGTTGAGCCAACCAAGAAATAAGTCAACATCCAAATTATTAGGCCAAAGGCATAAAATATCATCTATATACCTGTACCAAACCAGTGTTTTGTTTTTCCTGTACGTTGTTGTTGTTGTTGTTGTTTAGCCGATCAGCCCACCCTGATCGAGCAAGCCGGCAGCACGCAGGTAACCGATCGCCCTCTCCGGAGTGGACCAGAGGTTCAGCGCACTAGTGATGTTGTGTTGTGTTCGTTGTTGTGCTAGAGCGGTACAGTCTGTCATAATGTGTTCAATTGTTT
Organism: Bathynomus jamesi; assembly: GCA_023014485.1. Lineage (NCBI taxonomy): Eukaryota > Metazoa > Arthropoda > Malacostraca > Isopoda > Cirolanidae > Bathynomus > Bathynomus jamesi. Next base: position 419,755 of record JAJOZX010003259.1, read on the forward strand.
GTGGTGTGTCCTGGCACATGTGGCAGGTGTCGTCTATGGAGTTGTCTAGTCTGTGTTTATATGTCTGTAAGTTGGGGTGATGTCCACATCGGAATCGTGCTAAGTTAACTCGATCCGATCTGCTCAGGCTGATCTCTGACCTGTTAATGGGTGGCGGCTTCGCACCAAGGACAGCATTCGGACCGAGTCGTGTCAGTGCTTTGTGGGTAAGGTGTGTGTGTATGTGTTTTCTGTACTGTGTGATGTCTGTGGGGCGTGGTATGGAATGGAGTATTTGGTTATAATGTCTCCCTGGTGTTACCTTAATGGTGCGAGGTGTTGGTGCATGATTGTACATGTAGTGGCAAGGGTGTTGTGGGTTAGTTGTCGCTGCTGCCATGAATTGTGTTCCCCTCATGTCTAAATGTTCCCTAACTTTTAGTATTTTTGTTTCTGTGTGCAGGTGTTCTATTGGTGTTGTTTGAGTGCATCCTGTAATGATACGAAGTGCGTTGTTTTGTATTGTTTGTAAGGTGTTTATGTGTGTGTTTGAGATAATGGGTGCCCAGCATGGGCTAGCATAGTCCATAACTGAGCGAATATATTGTTTGTATATGAGTGATGTTGTTTCCTGCTGGTGTCCAAAGTTTGTGCCTGTTAGTACCCTAAGCGTGTTAAGTCTTGACGTACATTTGTTTTTAATGTCCTGAATGTGGTTTGCAAAAGATAATGGTGTTTTATGTGACACCAAGTATTTTGGTTCTGTGAGTGTGTGGAATGTTGATGTTGTTTAGTGTAAGCTGTGGAATTACCTGGTGTTCTTTTGTGTTGCTTGTAAGCAAGGTGATGGTTGATTTTGTGGGCGCTACTTTGAGTCTATTGTGTGAGAGCCAGTCTTGTATACTGTTTATGTATGTTTGTAGGTTATTTATAGCGGTGTCGATGTTGTTGTGGGTGGATGTTAGAGTGATATCATCTGCATATGATGATAAGGTAAGCTTGTTATCTATGGGTGTTGGAATGTCATGCATGTATAAGTTGAAGAGTGTTGGTGAGAGAACAGAGCCTTGAGGGACCCCGTTCGGAAAAAGCTTGTTTTTGGATGACTTGCCATTAAATGTGACATGTGAGTATCTTCCTGAGAGATAGTTGCTCAGCCACCTTTTGGTGTTATTGTGCATGTTTGTGTTGAGTATTTTGTTTATGAGAGGGAAGCGTGGGATAGCATCAAATGCTTTACTAATGTCTATTGTTGCTAATAGTGTACGTTGAGCTGGTCGTCTGGAGTTGATGCCATCCATGATGTGCTGCGTGAGGTTAGTGAGTAATGTGGTTGAGTGGTGAGGTCTGAATCCATGTTGAGTAGGCGATAGTGGAATGTGTGGGTTGGTGATTTGTAAGATTAGTCTTTCTGTTACTTTGGAAGGTGGGCATAGTAAAGTAATGGGTCTATAGGAAGCTGGTTCTGTTGGATTTTTGTTTGGTTTGAGTAGTGTAATAATTTTACCTTGTTTCCATATGTCAGGAATAATACAGTGTTGGTATGAATATGTGCTGATATTTGTGAGAGCTAATATTCCTTGTGGGCCCAAGTGTTTAAGGTGTATGTTAGATATGTTGTCTGGTCCAGTAGCCTTCGAATTCTTAATGTTTTTGATGATCTTGGTGGTCTGGTCTGTATTGAAGGGTGTAATGGTCGTGTCGAGTCCGTAGGTTTTCTTGTGTCTGGCTGTTTGTCTGTCTGCGTGTTTCTGGTTGTTGTCTCTGTTTAAGTGACTTATCTTTGCGTAGTGATTAACTAGAATGTTAGCTTGTTGTGTGTATGTTGGGATATTATTTTGGCTGCGACCCTTGGGTATGTATTTGTTTGCATTATTGATAATCTGATTAAATGTCTTGAGTGTTGTATTGATGTTTGTGATGGGTGTGCTGTTTAATGTGGTGAATTGTTCCTCAGTCTGTATTTTGAACTGTTCCCAATCAGCTTTCTTGTAATTTCTGTAAGTGTGCCTAAGGCTGTTGGGGCAGAGTGTAGAATGTGTTGTAATGATGATGGGCAGGTGGTCTGATGACAGTTGTTTTTCTGTTCTCCATTGTGTATGTGTTGCTAGTGAGGGGGAACAGAACGTTATGTCTGGGGAGGAGTTTGAGTATCCACCTTGATGTGGTATGCGTGTATGTTCTTCTGTATTGTTAAGAATGAAGAGTCAGTTTAGTTGTGTGGCTATGTTGGCGCCTCTGGTGTTGTTTTGGTTGTGCAGGTACCAACTAGTGTCTTTGGCTTTGAAGTCTCCTCCTAAGATGACATTAGTGAGAGAGGCAAGGTTGTGTAACTGTGGATTGTAATTGGCTGGCACCTGAGGTGAACTATCTGGTGGGATGTAAATGTTGATTAGTGTGGTGTTGTGTTTTGCGCGTGTTTTAATGTTAACTGCCTGTATTTCTATCGTGTTATCTGCTTGGATTGTGTTTGTAATGTTTTGGGTAGCATCAGTGTAGCTAATGCTTTTACGTATGTAAGTGATGAGTCCACCCCCGTTACCCCCAGTACGATCTTGACGGATCGCCGTGAAATCAGGGATGGTGGGTGTTTTATGTGTGCGTTTTAGTTTTGTTTCTTGTATAAGTGCTATGTGAATGTTTTCTTTGTGTACGAATTCCCTAAGCTGCATGATTTTGTTTGTGAGGCCATCTACGTTGTACTGTAATATGTTAATATTATACTTCTGTATGTGTCTCATGATGCTATTGTGTCTATGTCTTTGTGTATGGTGACATGTGTAAGTTGTAGTGGGGCCTGTAATTGAAAAAATAGCACGCTGAGAATAGGTCCTGCCCCGGGAGCCGATCGGCACTCTGACCGTGCCATGCAACAGGCCGTCGACTGCCAGTCTGGCCAACCGTAGACAGCCCGCTGCACGGAGATTTGAGGAAGTTTGGCCACCAGGGCGTTGATGTTTTGGTTTGACGTCGCCTCTTCGCGTTGACGTGTCCTGCGCTGGAGGATGCAGCCACTGTTTAGAAGCTTCCTCGTCAGCTGCTAACACTTTTTTCACGTTCTTGCTACCTGTTCAGAGGTTTTTTATAAACAAATCTCAGTTTTCTGCTCAAAACGGCTCTTGTATATACGTTGTATATATCTACGGGCATCTCGCCTTTTATCTTCATTCCCTGACGAGGTGTAGCTCTGAATACACGAAAGACCTTGGAATCGTTTTTCTTTTTCCTTGTGGCTTGCAGCATATATATATATATATATATATATATATATAGTAATGCATGCATACATATAGAGATAAGTGATCGTGGACTTACTCTAATTTTATCTGAAGTCTAACCTTACAGAAGATTAAGATGGCTACTTGATCTTGCAAATTTATTTAATATTTCTTCGGGTTGCAAATGAATATCGAGATGTACGGACAAGAGTGCTAGTCCATTTAGTCGGTTTTCGGCAGTTTTACTCCTGAAATATGTTTTGCATCTTCGTAATGAAGGAAACTGACGTTCTGAAGATGCGGTTGACACGGGTAAAGTGGCCAAAATAATTAAAAAATGGAATATTGAAGGGGGAAACTGTTCACGACAGTACTGAGACTTTCAGTGGTTGATTGCGGTAGAATTGTCGTGGAACTCTCCCACTTAACTTTCCACATCTGAAACTCGCTCTTCACGATAGAATTTGATGCTGGAAGGTCATCACAATAAAATTCAAAAGGAGGTAGAAATTCTTTCCATTCACTTTTCTTAACATTTTTTGGTAGAATAATGCGTAATGCATTTATAGTATTTTTGTGTGTTAAATACCTCTTATTAAGTTCATCTATAGTTGAATCGAGAAAAGGCTCATAAAGATGTTTGCAGTAATATTCAACGGGAGATAGTAATGTATCAAATGCACGTTTCCATTCATTTTCTATAGGCCAATTAAAACAGAGCCATCTCAGTCGCAAGCGTGAACCCAGTCATACAAAACTTCACTATACAGTAATCTAGCAAAATTTCATACTTCATGACATTCCGCAGGGGGGGGGGGGGTGAAGCACCAATAGCCCCACGTTCGCTATGCCCCTGTATATATATATATATGATGAATAAAACCACGAAGGGAAAAGAAACACAAAGTGGTGCTCAAGCGCTTTCGTCTAATGACATCCTCAGGTTTCTTTTCCCTTGTGTTTCTTTGTGTTTCTGTTTTTCTTTTCCCTTCGTGGTTTTATTCATCTTAAATATTTTTCACGTGTCACTTTCGTGAAATAATATTTTCATATATATATATATATATATATATATATATACAGTGTTGGGCACTAAAGCGTTAATCCGATAAGAGTTAATTAACGAAGTTAACTTTTTTTAACGGACTATTAACGGAAGTTAATTTCCATTTATCGTTATCGGACCAGTTAACTTCCGATAACTCGATATTTAGTCTGTTAAAGTCCGTCAACACGTTAACTGCGAGGAGTCATTCACGGAAGATCACCGCTCCGCGAATGAATTCAAACCGCCATAACTTCAGTCTGCCAATTCCGTCCTCTGCCGCAGTGGAACGGCTCTTCTCTCTCGGCAAGGACATCCTGAGGCCCAAGAGGTCAAGACTGGCAGTTGGGCCTAAATTTGAGAAGTTGGTCTTTCTGAAGGGCAACCAGCACATTGTGTCATAGTCTTTAATAAATGTGCCTAAAATTTAGTTTTACCTTTCAGTTCCCGCAATAATAATTCTCTGGTAAATTAAAATTTAGTTAATGGTTAGTGGTTACAAGGGTTTCAAAACATGTAATCAGTACATTTTTTATTGAAAATAAAAAAAAGTCATTAAGCAAAAAAGTTGCAAAACTTGATAAAAATACAGTTAAATACCTATTTATTGTTGGATTTTGCATAAATAAACATTTTCTATGGGTTTTAAAGCTTTTTTCCTTGATTTTTTTAAATGTTAGTAAAGAAATAGTTATCATTAACGGATTATCGTTAACTTCCGTTAACTTTGTAGTAAAATTATCGGATTATCGTTATCGGAGTTAAAAATTGGAGTTAACGGATTATCGTTATCGAAGTTAACTTTTTGGTTAACGGTGGGCCCACCACTGTATATATATATTAAAACATTAATATCAACTATCTTATTTTCTTTTAGCTATTGAATATTGACTATATAACTAATTATTTACATAAATAAGTTTGCCACAAAATAGTTTTCTTTCATACAAACTTATTTAAGTTTGTCATAAAATGTTCATTTTCTTTAGTTATTTTCTTCATTATTGGACAAATTTTACCTGGAGGCTGAATTTGTTTTGTGATAATTCTTTAAACTTATCAGTTATTATTTAGGTGTAATAGTACATGTTGATTCAAATTTAAAGGTGTATTTTTGAAATTTTACATGTATAATACACCTAAAATACACAAAAAAAAAACCAGGACAGGAGACAGGAAGTGCTGGAACTCCCGCTTCTCCTGTCACTGTCCTCTTTAGCTGATCTTTTTCTCTGTCTCATCTACCCTGTGAGCAGTCGAGCATGCATGTTCTCAAACAAACATTTCTCCTTCTATTCTTCGCTATACATACCCGTACATGCATTTTACACCTTACACACTCTTTTAAAAATTTATAAAAAATAAAAATGGAATTATGAACCTCGGATACCTTGATTTCGGCTGTCTCATTACACAGTGGTGGGGAGGGGCATTTTTGCGGGCGCTCGCCCTTGGCCCCTCCCTCCTGGAAGAATTGCGACAAAACTCGTGCCTGATACATTCATTGCACTCAGAAGTCGCTTTATCGGTTGAGAAGATTTTTCAATTTATTTATGAATTTTACTTTATATTTAATGTTATTTATGGTAATGTGATTATTATCATAATTTTCCCACAATATGCGTAAACATCTTTATTTTTCGCGAATTATTATTGGTGGTTTCAAATTTTACATAACAAAAGTTAATTTATGATATATTTTAAATTTATTAAATTTACCATAAGAAAAGAAAGCGTAATAAATGACGTTTCAAATCCAACTTCTATCCGGTCGCATTACACTACAGTACGTTTATCAAACATTCTGTACCTAAAGACAAACCAATTAAAAATTATGTCGTTATGAATGAATCCTGTTCTAAACTGCCACCTTACTACTCGTCTTTGAAAGGCGTATTTGTTTATTATATAATACTGAGTTTGTTTTATATACTTTTATACGATTTTCACTAAAGTTATTATGGCTATCATGATTCTGTTTTAAATAGTAAACATTTTTTTGTGTTAATGATACCACTCAAATACAATTATCCTCATTTAAATTGATTATTTATTAGTGTATTACTGAATAACCTTATTGTTATTAACGAATTAATTAATTTTGCTTGTTTCTTCATTTTCAGATATTTACATTGATATAAACGATCAATAAATAAATACCTGTTTGGGCTTATTTCAATAACATTCATTCATAAATTAAATGCATCTACTGTAGATAATCCGAGAATTATCCGAAAGATCCTCACTGTGTCATCTGTCATTGTCTCTCATTTGCTAAAGTTTACAGTTTCGACCGGAAGCACTCAATTGCGCTATTACTTTTGAAATCTGGTCCAGTAAATTTAATTTTTAATTTATTTCATATGTAATGATAATGGACAAAAGTTTGGGTAGCATCATTGTCGACACCGATAACCGTATTTTCTAATGAGTTTACAAAATCTAAAATCTTATCAGTGCATTGTCGATATATAGTAACACCTCAGCAATAAGTCGACTCTAGCCACACTGAATTACTCTGTGGCAATTACGTACAATCAATATAAAGATGTAGCGCGCAATGAATTTACATAACGAAAATACAGCTAATGAACCCATCTGCTAAAATTGTGAGGACTACATTTTGTCTGAAATTGAGAACAGTAAATCGCATGAATTGATGTTCGTTTGTATTATCTGCATATTAGTTTACATATCTCTGAATTACAGACGTATTGTAGACATCCTAAACTACATCATATTGCATGGTCATCATTCATAGTTGCGTTCGTCGTCAAAAATGTAAAAGGCAAGTCAACGCTCCGAAGCCACCTGACACCTGCCACCTGTTCTAAATTTACAAACAGCACTTCAGTTTGAAATAATATCAGATTTAATGGATCTGCAAACTAATAAACAAGTAAGGAAGTGTATACTTGTTGCCATACATTACAGAAGTAAGTTTGTCTTTGTTTTTTCTTTCTTTAGTGTAACATTTGCAATGAGAAAAATATATTTCACACACTCTGACTCCAAACAACTCGCTTCTATTTAATTAAACTCGGATCTAACTGTGGCAGAGTGGGGAACCAACAATATGGTTTCTTTCACTGCATCCAAAACTAAATATTTTATATTCAGCAGTAGACACAATCATCCGCCCTGCAATATAGTTTTTACTAACTCCTCAATACCCATATTTCCCTTCATTAAGATACTAGGTCTTCACCTGAATTCCAATCTTTCTCTTGGATCACATATGTTAAATCAATAGCCAAAACCGCTTCCAAAAAGCTTGGCCAGACATTACTTTACCTATGAGCAGATGGCACCATGTTTGCCGTACATAGCTTGCATTCGCCGATGAATGTCTATGGGAGCAACACTTTCCGCGGTCAAAAATTCAATTACGGCACGTTGCTTGAAGCGAACGTCTTTACTCCTTTCCATTGTAATCGATACTGAACCAACATGTAGAGTGAGTGTAGGCTACATTAGGGTATAACACAAAACCAGTTTTTTCTGGTTACCTCTATACAATCTGGAATGGGGTGGGGATATCAAGTTACAACGCAAAACCGGTTTTATCTGGCTACCTCTACACAATCCAGAATTATTTAAGTGGAGGCATTACTTTTCAGCCCACACTCATATATATTATATATTATATATTTTTTTTTTTATATGGGCCTCGGTGGTGTAGTGGGTAGCGTCGCTAACTACGAATCTATCGGCTCCGGGATCGAGACCCGGTGACGGCAGGCGGCGCGCAGCAAAACCCAGCTGTTCATCCTTCAACATAATAAAAAAAATTGGTTGGTAGATAAATGGTACCCTGGGGAGCCTAGTGGTTAAGACGCTGGGCTGCTGGTGGAGCGTGGTTCGGATTTCACGTTAAACTGTAGGTCTAAGGTGGAGTGACAAGCTTGACCTTTGTCAGAGTGAACAATTCTGGAGGAAGGAAACCCAAGGTTACCAAAGGTTATATATGATGATCCAAAGCTGGGCACTTGCGTTTTTTTTTGCGGTACTGCGGTACTGCGGTACTACCGCACTACCAAACCGGTACCGCATAACGCAGTACCGCAAAGGATCGCTGAAAGTACAGCAGTACCGCTACCGCATTTTTTGCGGTACTGCGTTATGCGGTACCGGTTTGGTAGTGCGGTAGTACCGCAGTACCGCAGTACCGCAAAAAAAACCGCAAGTGCCCAGCTTTGTATAATATAACATATTACAAAAGAGGTGTTTTTGTGGCTTGGTTGTTGACCTTATGGCGTGGGTTCTCTTTTTGGCGGTTTGGGAATCGTCTTCTCGGTCAGGTTGGCACTTAATTGTCGGATAGTTTCTCAGTCGGTATTATGGACACTCTCGGCTTCGAGGGATGATTAAGGTTTTCTTCTTATGGAGGCAGCCATACAAAAGGATGAATAATATTTATTTACTTAATATTTTAAAATGTCTGATTGTGTGTAATATATATATATAGACAAATTGGTGACTACAATGTCCTTTATAGGAGGAGATTGTATACACCAATCGACCATGGAAGTATTCCGGGGTGAAGGTTAGGCAGGTCTGCTGGTTTTTTTTTTTCAAAAATGTCTGGATGTATGATACACCTAATTTTTCAAATTTTAAGTGTATTTTCAAAATGATAGATGTATCACTTTATATATATATATATATATATATATATATATATATATTATATATATATATATATATATATGATGAATAAAACCACGAAGGGAAAAGAAACACAAAACAAAAGTGTTCCTGAGGATGTCATTAGACGAAAGCGCTTGAGCACCACTTTGTTTTTTTTTCCCTTCGTGGTTTTATTCATCATAAATATTTTTCACGTGTCACTTTCGTGAAATAATTTTCATATATATAGGTACAGGGTGTCCGAGAATTATCTGTACAAGTTTTGGCTGTTATTAAAAGTCAACCATGAAGTGTAGAAATTCCAGTTGTCCCATTTTACAGAGAATCTCATTATGTTTTTTCTGATACCAAGTTTTGACAAGTTTTTTAGAAATTCCAGTGTGTCCGAAAATTATCTGTACAATTTCATCTTTTAATAAAATTCTTGATAACACACGTAAAATTCTTAAACAAGATTATTTAGAATCTGTATTTTCAAAAGTTTCTTTTATTAAAGTAACGTTGTTACAAACATTCGATATGTGCACCATCAGTGATTCGCAAAACATCCAATCGATAATCCAAATGTTGCCATGTACGCTGCAGCATATCCACATCAATTCGCTCAATAGCAGCTGTGATTCTTGCTTTTAAACCATCAATGTCTGTCACCCGCGTACAAAAAAGAAACAACTTGTCGAAACTTGTTATCAGAAAAAACTTAATGAGTTTCTCTGTAAAATGGGACAACACTGGAATTTCTACACTTCATGGTTGACTTTTAATAACAGCCAAAAATTGTACAGATAATTCTCGGACACCCGGTATATATATATATATATATGTGTATATATATATATATATATATATATATTCTCATGTTGACATGATATATTACTAACTTTAATATTAGACACCTTACGAAAATGAAACTGGAATTTGACAGCTTTTTAGGGCGAATTTGCCTTAAAAAAGTTATAGCGTTGGCAAATTCCTTTCATCTTCCTGAACAGACACACTCACACACACATACACACATATGCTTAAATATAATTGCTTTGATTTCTTGCCTTTCTAAAGCTTTTCAATTTATCCTTAATAGGAAGATTCTTAAACACCTCTCTTCTCACAATCTTCTTTCAGATCGTCAGTATGGGCTCCACAAGGGATTCTCGACTAGCGACCTTCTTGCATATCTCGCTGACTCTTGGTCATATTACTTTCGGGATTTCGGTGAAACTTTTGTTATTGCGGTAGACATATCGAAAGACTTTAAGAGAGTCTAGCACAAATCTTCAATTTCCAAACTGCCGTGTTTCGGATTCTATCCTTCAATCTGTGCCTTCAACTCTAATTTCCTTTCTGGCCGATCTATAGCTGCAGTAATAGATGGCCAATGTTCTTCTCCTAAAGATATCAACAGTGGTTTTCCTCAGGGTTCTGTCCTCAATCACTCTTTTCTTTTGATTTATTAATGATCTCCTAATTCGCACTTCCTCTCCTATTCACTCCTATGCCGATGATTCCACTCTTCAATTCTTCACCCGCTTCACAAAGCGTCCCCCTCAAGAGTTACTCCATGATTCGCGTAGGACGGCTATGGAACACCTGAACTCTGATCTTTCTGCTTTCTCTGATTGGGGCAGAGAAAACATTGTGGCTTTCGATGCCTCAAAAACTCAGTTCCTCCCTCTATCTACTCGTCACAATCTTCCCATGACTATCCCCTTACCTTCAACAATACACAACTCAATCCTTCCTCTTCTCTTAACATTCTTGGCGTTTCCTTTTCTTGTGATCTTTCCTGGAAAGATCACATATACTCTTTCCAAAACAGCTTCTAAGAGGTTAGGTGTGCTGTACCGCCTCTGCTGTTTCTTCACCCCCACACAGTTGCTCTCTCTGTATGGAGTATGTTTCTCAAGTATGGGGTGGCTCAACCCACACAGCCGTGCTTGACCGGATGGAATCAAAGGCTATTCGTCTCATCAATTCCCCTCCTCTTACTGACTGTTTTCAATCTCTCTCTCTCTTCGCCGCAATGTTGCCTCAATCTCTCTTTACTATCGCTATTATAACGGACATTGCTATTCTGAACTCTCTAACTGAATGCCTCCTCCTTTAAGGAGAGCACGCAATACCAGACTTTCTACACTTTCTCATTCCTTTTTTATCCGACTCTCTAAAACAAATGTTAATTGGTATTTTTAATCTTTCATCTACTTAACCGGTGAACTCTGGAACAATCTTCCTCAATCTATATTTACCCCTGCCTATAACCTCCAATCTTTCAAACGCAGAGTGTCTAGGCATTTCGAAAACCCCGGACCTTGATTTTGGCTCTCTTCTCCTATAGGGTGGGTGGGGGGCTTCTGTGGGCATTCGCTCTTGCCCTCTCCTTCCTGCGTAAAAAAAAATATAAACAGTTGCAAATATATATATATATATATATATGAAAAGAAGGATCAACAGAACGGCAAACATTTTCATTTATTTGTACTTCAGACGTTTCGACAAATCTTTTGTCATCATCAGTGAATTAAGTCTTAACACCTTAAAAACAAAAGTAAAAAGTGAAAATTACATCAATACAATATTAAAACCATTAAAATTAAAACCTTAAAGCAAATGAAAATTGCATCAATACAAAATTAAAATCATTTAAATTTCATCACTATAAAAACTAAAATTAAATTAATTACCTCAATAGGTAAATACACAATGTTTACATCCACCTCCATACTTGGCAAAGTCATAAGAGAACACTGGATGGTCAGAGCATTAGAAAGGGTATGTGTGAGAGAATCGGTTGGTTAGTTAAAAGAGTTGTAATTTGTAGGATGAGCTATTAATTAAGGGAGGGTTTGTTTCTATAGATGTACAAAGATTCTAAAATTCGGAGTTCTGTAAGGTTATTGGATCTAGTTAAAATTTCAAACTGAGTTTTGTGAAGGGGATGGTCGTTTTCATTACTATGGTTTCTAATTGCGGATTGTGGATGGCTACTTGCTGTGATAAAATTGTCAATAGACATAAAAGGATACATGCTGCCAAATTGGAAAAATTGGGAATCACTCAGTCGTTTTTTAATAATCCAGATAATTTTATTTTTAATTTCTCTAATAGAGTTTTAAGTATTAGAGAGAAAGAAATATTGTCGTTAGGCTTAAATTTTGATCTACCTCATTATAACTAAATTTTTTATAAATTTTTCTCTGGCTTTGAAAATCTTCTTCATGAATATTAAGAATTGTGAGATCCAACCAAATTTCTCGTTTCATAACTTGGTAAAACAAGTGGAGAGCATCTTTTTAAGAATTTTTATAATTTTAAACCCCATAAGGTGTTTTCTCCCCTCTTTAATAAGCAAGATTTTAAAATTCTTAATAATTTGAAAAAGGATAACTCTGTCATCATTACAAAACCGGATAAGGGTAAAGGAGTAGTGCTGATTGATTACAACGTTTACATAAATAGAATGGAGACAATTTTGTCGGATACGTCTAAATTTAAAAGGAGATAAAAGAGAATGTTCTGTCTAAATTACTAAAACTCGAAGATAAACTTAATAGGTGTTTACGTAAATTAAAAAATAGTAATATTATTGCTGACAATACATACAATTTTTTATTTGCTTCTGGTTCCAATCCAGGAATTCTATATGGTTTACCTAAAGTCCATAAGCCAAACTTCCCACTAAGACCTATTCTTTCGGCATGTGGTACATTCAATTATAATTTAGCCAAATTCTTTGTTCCCTTGCTCTCAAAACTCACCTTTAATGATTATTCTATTAACAACTCGTTTGATTTTGCTAAAGAGATAAAAGAGATCAATCATGCCGATTCTCTTACTATGGCCAGTTTTGATGTGTCGTCATTGTTTACTAATGTCGCGTTAAAAGAAACATTAAATATCATACTAAATAAGTTATTCACTACTGATAATACTCTTATTAATGGCCTCACTCAGACTCAATTTAAAAACCTTCTCGAAATAGTGTGTTTTGATAATCTTTTCTTATTTAATAGCAACCTTTACAGCCAAATTGATGGGGTAGCTATGGGTTCCCCGTTAAGCCCAACACCAGCAAATGCATTTCTTTGCCATTACGAAGAAATTTGGTTGAAAAGTTGTCCTAGTAGTTTTAAACCCATATATTACAGAAGATACGTGGATGACACTTTCTTAATATTTAACCATCCTTCACACGTAAAACTTTTTCTTGATTATCTTAATAAACAACATAGTAATATTAAGTACACGTGTGAAAACGAAACAAATAATAGTTTACCTTTCCTGGATGTTTTAGTTAAACGGGCTCATAATAAGTTCCATACTTCACTATTTCGAAAACAAACTTTTACTGGCTTGGGAACCAATTATTTAAGTTGTATGTTTTATAAATATAAGATTAGTGCTATAGTAACATTATTAACAAGAAGTTACCGTATTTGTTCGGATTACTTTTCGTTAAACGAAGAATTTAAATTTTTAAAACAGTACTTTATTAACAATTACTACCCTTCTCATCTATTCGATAACCAATTAAAGAAATTTTTAAATAACACTTTTGATACTAAACTCCCCATAACAACAGTACAAAAAGAAACCAGATATGTTAAATTACCTTTTTATGGTTATTTATCATTGCGTATTCGAGGCGAATTGTCCAAACTGCTCAAGTCTAGTTATCCCCAAATAAATTTTAGATTCGCCTTCGTCAACCCACTTAAATTATCAAATTTTTTAAAGTTCAAAGATGAATTCCCCAAAACTGTATGCCCCAATGTTGTTTACAAATACACGTACGACAGCTGTAAGGCTGCGTATATTGGCAGCACTCAACTCCAGCTGGAGGTGCGCCTTTCTCAACATTTGGGCTTGTCAGTCCGTACCAACCGTCCCCTCAGTAGCCCTCCACAATCCGCAATTAGAAACCATAGTAATGAAAACGACCATCCCCTTCACAAAACTCAGTTTGAAATTTTAACTAGATCCAATAACCTTACAGAACTCCGAATTTTAGAATCTTTGTACATCTATAGAAACAGACCCTCCCTTAATAATAATAGCTCATCCTACAAATTACAACTCTTTTAACTAACCAACCGATTCTCTCACACATACCCTTTCTAATCCTCTGACCATCCAGTGTTCTCTTAGACTTTGCCAAGTATGGAGGTGGATGTAAACATTGTGTATTTACCTATTGAGGTAATTTAATTTAATTTTAGTTTTTATAGTGATGAAATTTAAATGATTTTAATTTTGTATTGATGCAATTTTCATTTTGCTTTAAGGTTTTAATTTTAATGGTTTTAATATTGTATTGATGTAATTTTCACTTTTTACTTTTGTTTTAAGGTGTTAAGACTTAATTCACTGATGATGACAAAAGATTTGTCGAAACGTCTGAAGTACAAATAAATGAAAATGTTTGCCGTTGTGTTGATCCTTCTTTTCATCTGTAAGCTCCGTTTCCTAAGGAGAAGTCAATAGCTTTGCTATATATATATATATATATATATATATATATATATAGTTAGTTAGTTAGTTAGTTAGTTAGTTGCCAAAAAAAAAAAATAATATATATATATATAATATATATATATATATATAACTTATATATACAGTATATATATTAAGCTCGGTCGTTTTCGCTTGAAAAAAATTTTTTGGGAACTTTAATTTACCCTGTATTACGAAAGTTTGTGTACCTACATAGGAAGTATCATGACAAAGTTTCAAGCTTTTATATAAATATTTTGAGGTTCCACAAGTCACTTAAATTTTGGTGATTTTTTCCGATACTCCGTATAAGGGGTTTAAAAAACCTTTGCCCCCCCCCCCCCCATTTGCAGCTTACATGTTTACTTATATCGAAGTAGTTTTTAGTGATTATAAAAATATATAAAATTATTTATTGCTGTATTAAAATTACTCTAGCTGATAAGGTGATAATATAATGGCTTCTAAATTAATTGGTGATTCGGAGAGGCAACGTGTGATAGATCGCATACAAGCAAAAACATTTCGGGAAGCTCATGATGCTGGAACCACCTTTATAACACATTCATGGGTTGCCAAAAAGTTGCGAAGAAGTGAGGACTTCGTCAAAAGAAATTGGAATAAAACTTTGGATGAAAGTGAAATGGATACAACCAAATCTGGGTGCCCAAATTTGCCACTCTCTTAGGAAACAAAGGACATCATTGAAAGCGGTACGCGTAAGCGGAAAAACAGCTGTGCTAAACTTTCTAGAGAGATCGAAGTGTTGAGAGGAAATATCGTTAGTGGCGAGATCATTCGACTGTACCGTCATAGGCAAGGTTTAAAGCCTTGGCATGAACTTCCAAAGCCAAGAAAAACTCAACTTAACATCGATGACAGAATGTGGTTTGCCCATTATCTTGAAGATTGGGATGTAGATAATTTCATGCATTTAGCTGTCTCCGATGAATTTTTTGTTTACGTAACACGTCGGCCTAACCACCAAAATGATCGAGTGTGGGCCACAACACCAGATGAAATCGATGACAATGAACATTGTCGCGAATTATTGAAAAGTCCAGACTGTGTTGGTGTGTTTGTTTTGTTCACTGCGAAGAAGCTCATGTGGGTGCTGAAGCCAAATGGTCAGAGTTGGGATAGACAGTATTTTCGTGATATTATTCTATCCCAGCATGTCATTCCTTTTCTAAGAAACCCAAACAATGTTATAGATGTCGATCAGGTCACACTTCTGCACGATAAGGCCCCCTGCTTTAAGGCATTAGCCACTCAACAGTTGTTGCGGAACCATGAGTTCGATTTCTTTGGAAATGAAGAATGGCCAGGAAATTCTCCTGACCTGAACGTCTGTGAACACATTGGATCAGTTATAAAGGACAAGGTTGAATATCTCTTGTTTCAAGAACCTACAGCAAATCGATTTTCGAAGGATACAATGACGCAACACATTGAAACTGTTTTAGCAAATTTGCGTAACGATCAAGATCTATTCACGTCACTTTTGGCAAGCTACCCAAAGCGAATTCAGGCTGTCTTGGAAGCCAATAGCGAGAACACCAAGTTTTAATTGTTTCTCATTAAATGCAGGATTAAATTCTCTTTTGTAAGGTATGTTTAGTTTTACTGTACCTCTAATGGTTTATGGATGTCGATCAGGTCACACTTCTGCACGATAAGGCCCCCTGCTTTAAGGTATTAGCCATTCAACAGTTGTTGCGGAACCATGAGATCGATTTCTTTGGAAATGAAGAATGGCCAGGAAATTCTCCTGACCTGAACGTCTGTGAACACATTGGATCAGTTATAAAGGACAAGGTTGAATATCTCTTGTTTCAAGAACCTACAGCAAATCGATTTTCGAAGGATACAATGACGCAACACATTGAAACTCTTTTAGCAAATTTGCGTAACGATCAAGATCTATTCACGTCACTTTTGGCAAGCTACCCAAAGCGAATTCAGGCTGTCTTGGAAGCCAATGGCGAGAACACCAAGTTTTAATTGTTTCTCATTAAATGCAGGATTAAATTCTTTTTTGTAAGGTATGTTTAGTTTTACTGTACCTCTAATGGTTTAGGCCATGGGCTGGGGGGCTAAGGTTTATTGGAGCCCCGTAGTGAACTACAGTTCTTTGCTGACTTGCCACGATAGTTTACATGGCAAATAACCCAGAATTCACCACGAGAAGGTCGAATTCTACACCATGCCCAGCCCAACCTCCCTTCCATTAGTTTTTGCATGTAGTTTATTGACATTTGTATTCGCATTTTGATTCAAATGTAGGCATGTTTCATCTTGAAGCAATTCTTGCCTTTATAAAACCATCTCCATTTTCCTGGCCACAGACAGAAGTGATGCTTCTGTTGCAAGTTTGACATGTCTTTCCACAGCTTGTGAATGACATGGGTACTTTTTGAATAGAGGGTTAGTTTCATCACCCCAAACGATAAGCTCTAACTGGGTGTTTGTTAAGCTTTTTTCAGAGGTGGTTCATGTCTTGGGTGGTCTTCAAATCGAATTAAATCTGTGTAGTCTCCTGCCAAGAAATTAATTATAGGCCGTCTAAATTCTCTAATGCCCGAGGACACTTTCCCTGGCTAAGAGAATGCGCCGGAAAGCTAACTCTCTCATCACTTGCCTTTCATCAAATAACATCGAGACCAATAAAGTTTCTGGGTGAGCAAAATATGCCCCTCTTTCAATAACAGGATCAATGACTGTCTTAAGCTCATCAGATAGGTATCTTGAACTAGATATCATAAACCAGATGTGCCTTGGTCCCTGGCAATAGTAAGTATTTCGCTTTATATTAAACCACGTTGGGGCATAAACGCGAACAATGAATTCGGTCAGAGTTTTCAAGTTTTATGACGGCTTTTTGGTCACAACATAAAGTCTAACTATCCTGTTCGCTGTCGTAAGTCATCTGGCATGGTTCAAAGAACTTGGGTTGCGGTTTTCAAGATTTTGGGAACATTGGCCTTCTATGACTGCATTACAAATTTCCCTGAGATACTTTTGATCTTGGCTTAGATCGAGATCCCCCGGAATAGAAGGCATATTACTTGATTTGATTGCTTCAAACTTGACAACTGGCATCTTTACGCACGCAGTAAGACTTTTGTCAACATTTCCAGCAAGGGCTTTTGGTCCTTTGGTTTTACCATCCAAATAATTAAACAAATGGCGGAGAGGTAGCTCATTGGTATGCAGCAAACACACGAACCAATGAAAAGGAGTATTGTAGTGTACCTCTAGTTGCCTGATAACTCCATTATGTATGCCAGTGTTTACATTGGTTCCATCACATCCTATGACCTTTAGATTTTCTACCTTAATATTGTTACTGTTAAGGAACTTTATCACTCCCTTAGAAATGTTAGGTGAATTTCCAGTCACAGGAGTGAAGTGCCCAAGATATTTTGATTCTGGTTCAGCTATAAGCGTTATGTGTTCTTCAGTAATTGTTGTACTGTAGTAACTCCCATCCTTACAGATATTTGCTTCAGTTAAGATCCTTTCTTCCATCAAAATACAATGTTTCTATACTTTCTTCACTTGATTTACTCAACTCCTCACTGATCTTCTTTCTCTGCCGTCTCACCTTATTCTTACCCACAACATTGTGATAATCTTCAGAGGTAATGAGACCAAACTCTTCCAGAACAGAAGAGGCAACGGCTGCACCAGCTCTGTCTGATATTCCGAATCGGTCACAAGTTTTGCTAATGAAGGCAATTTGCGAGTGAGCTTATGTGCTTCACCTGATTTCTTTATACCTTCCTCAATGTGATCATCATCATCATCACGCTCTCTATCTGTATCTGTTGATGTGTCAGAATCAGGAATTGTATGAAAGTTATCCCAGTCCATTGGCTCTTCCCTGGAAGTGGATGGGTTATTGATATCTCCATCTTCAATGTTTTTAGAAAATCGTGCTCTTTCTTGTTCTTTACGCTCAGATCTTATTTGCAGTTTCTTCGTTGTCTGTAAATCAATACTGCCTATTGCCATTTTTCGTGCACCTCTTTGGTCAATTAGGAAAGAACGTTCCATGTCAGGAACTTTTAGCTCTTTTTCACAAGTGCAAGAAAACAGATCATGTCATTTGCAGGCAGCACTATCAAAAAGCCTTTGATTTTTGGATTTGTACGTGGTCAGTTTGGATTCAAAATCTTTCCTTTTTCTACTAGTCTTCATCATAATTTTAGATTTTTTATGACAATCCTTAACTCTGGATAATATTTGCTGTTCTGATATTGTTGGAATTGATGCACCTTTCCAGATCTCTTTTACCTTTGATGCAACTATTCGTGCCACATCATTAGCATTTGGCTCTTTTTTTCCCTCACTAGCTATTAGTAAGAGATATCTTGTTTGTAAATATTCTTTTAAAACGTCTTCATATAGGGGAAGTTGATTTCCACTGAGCTCAGCTTTCCCAAAAAGGGAAACAGCTGGACTCATGATTTTTTCAGAAGTTGGTTTCACTTTTACGGCCTCAGCCATTTCGGATAATTTGGGAAAGTCACTCTGTTAGTGTAACAACGCGTATTTAACTATTCAAATAATCAATTCTGAAAAGAAAAATTGTATATATAAATTATATATATTCTGGACGAAACACAGTCAAGAAAAACTTAATAGCAACAAGAATACAAAAAATACAAGAAAATCTTAATAAAAAATCATAATTTCCAAATAATTAACAAAGTTTACGTATTTAAACAAAGTTTTAAAAGTTTTAAAGTTTTTTGTAATGTTTTACGTTTTACTTGCAATCTTCAGAGGACTTGCGGAACATCTAAAACTTGATAAATTTAGTTTTTTCAATCATTGTTGAGCATCTATTGTGCATCTACAAAATTCCTGGACACAGGCATGTGGAAATTCACAAATTTAATTTTTATACCCGGCCTAATATATATATATATATATATATATATATATATATATATATATATATATATATATATATATATATAGTGTCTCCTAAACACTAGGGTAGGTTGATTTTGGAACTGTGATCTTGGACTAGTCTTGATAGAAAGGTATTAATGTATAAAACACGTTGCACCAACTCATATTTGTGAAAATGATTGTATTTTTTGAGGATTGTTAATTATTTTTAAGTTGTAAATCAGGAGAGGTATTATTTTTTTTTCTTATATCTTATCCCATTTTTACCCAAATTTATCCCTACTTTTTGTCCATATTTCCCCACATTTTCGCTTTAGTAATTTATTCTTTTTTTCGCCCATTTTCGCCGACTTTTTACCTGAATTTTTACCCATTTTCCACCTATTTTCCCACTTTTTCCCCCCATTTTCGTTTAAGTAATTTATTCTTATTTCTGCCCATTTTTGTCGATTCTTACCCATATTTTTCCCTACTTTTTCCCCTATTTTCCCCCATTTTCGCTTTAGTAATTTATTTTTTATTTTCATTTCAGCCATCTGGTGGTGAAGCTGAAGAGTTCAAGCGAAGGAGGCACCCAAGTGTAGGTTACAGCTTTTTGAAAACCCCCAGATATGCCATGGAACTGATCAGGGGTGATGTTTCTTCCAATCTTGGGGCAAGTCTTGCTAATGCCTTCTTCCTGGACTTACAAGCTATGGAACTGCTTAAGCCTGGCCTTCATGTGAAACAGATAATAGGTGATAAATCGAAAATGGACAGTGAAAAAGCTAGAATGAAAGTGAAAAGTAATGAAAAGCACAATGAGGGTCTGGAAAAGTTAGTCTGTAAACCATGCAAGATGGTTGACTTTGGCAATTAGATTCATGTGTCTGTGGACCAGAGGTGCTTACCCTCCAGAACTACAGGATAAGCTTTACCAGGCCATGAAGTTCATTGTGGAAGTGTATGCAGTCAGTTGGTTTGAGATCAAAAGGGACAGGAAGTTCCACAATCAGCAGCTGTACATCTTCAACATGATCCAGAGGATCAAGCAGCAGTCTGAAGAAATCCAGGGTGTTGCTTTCAAGAACCTGAAGTAGAAGTACAATGCTTTTGCCTCGCTGCCCGAGAATGTGCTGTACTCCATGATGAAGTCTGATGACTTGGAAGTGAGAGAAGCTGCTCTCAAGAAAATTATTTCCATCAGGTAAGCATTTATTAATTTAAAAAAATGTGAAAAAAAATTTGATTATGGGGATTTATTTAATAAAAAAAAGGCCCGAGTTCTATAAATCCCCATCATCGAATTTTTTTTCACATTTTCTTATCCCAATTCCCCCCCTCCCCTCTGATAATGGAAATAATCTTACCTTCTTTCTGAAAAAAATTCGATTATGGGGATTTATAGAACTCGGGTTTTTTGTTTTTTTAATTTAAGTTTAATTTAAATCAGCAATTCTGAGACTAATAGGGATTAAATCTTAAACTGGAATAAAAAATAAATTAATTATTATTCTTTCAGAAGTGGGAAGCCAGCCAAGAAGAGGCTGAAGAAGATCACAGCCATCAACATTGAAGCTACCCACTGGTCAGAACTAATCAACCTTTCTCAAAGTGGCATCTGTGAACATGCTCTCACAGAAGACTTTTCTGACCAGGAGCTTCAAGAAGCATTGCTGAATGGCACCAAGCTGGAGCTGCCTGGTCTGCCTTCACATTCTCAGAGTGTTGAAAGGGCCGTGAAGCTGACATCTGAAGCTCCCCATACTGTTTATGGACTCGAATCAAGGCACAAACAGATCCTGGTCAAAGCCCTAAGCCGCCAGATGAGGCCTTCTTTTGCTTCTAAGGGCTCTTACAGTGAAAATTATGATGATCTTGGGATCTAAATGTGTCTATTTGACTCTGTACATGTTTTTTTAACTTTTTTTCAATAAAATTGTAACTTTTTTCAGGATTTTTTAATGAAAATAGCGTTTTATTCGGCCGAAAATTGCGAAAATGCGGTATTTTTCGGTACGATTTTTTAACGATTTTGAAACGGTTTCCTCAAAAAACGGTTGAAGCTAGGGATCTGAAAGGTTTTGTCAGTTATTATCATATTAAGCCCTGACTATCTCGACTAGTCCAAAGTCGATATCTAAACAAATGCGGAAAATCAACCTACCTTACTAAACACGCCAACCTCAAAATTTTCTGATTCCCTTGCATTGCAGAGGTAGAATATTTTTCTCTCTGGTGATTCTAATTTCCCATCCATGAAATATTAAAAGGTAGGCCAAAATATATGTATACACCAGGACAAGGGGGGCACAGGAGAATACCAGGAGCACGGAAAATTGCTCTAGCTCTAGCTGATGAATTTATGTTAACTCAAGAAATAACAGAAAACACCAGAAAAAACAACTCCCTAGATTTGGTATTCACAAACAACAGTAATCTAATTGATAAGGTAGAAATATCCCCAACTGTGATATCGTACCACAACATCATTGAAATAACAACTAATATAAAGGCAACAGGAAAGGAAAGAACACGCACAACAGAAAAAAGCAAATTTGAAATTTTTATTTTTCACTGCAAAGCTATAAACTGGGAAGATGTTACATCCAGCATGGAAGTAGTAGATTGGAAAACCATTTTCGAGGCCAAGATGACAGAGGAGATGCTAGTGACGTTAGAGGAGAAGACGTTAGAAATTGTGGCAAAACATGTCCCAAAAATACAACAAAGAGGAAAGAGAAGCAGGTTCGAGAGACAAAAGAGGGCGTTGTTTCGAAAGAGAAAAAGAGTGACTGCAAAATTAAGTAACTGTAAACACAACAACATCAGAAAAATATTAAATGATAAACTGCAAAGTATCGATGACGTCATACAGGAACTAATTGAGAAGCATACAGAAAAAGAAGACGACGCTATAGAAGCGATAAAGGCTAACTCAAAGTACTACTCTACAAACCGATATAAACAGAATCTACATGTGGATGGAAGACAACAATATGAAGTTTAATACCGAGAAATTTCAGCTCTTACGGTACGAAAAAAGAGAAGACCTAAAATCCATGGAATATTATACCCAAAATGGACAGGAAATTCACAGAAATTCTAGAGCAAAAGATTTAGGGGTTGTAATGACAGATGATATGAAATTTGAAACACAAAATAAGATAGCAGTAAACAGAGAAAAGAAAATAACAGGGCAGATATTGAGAACATTTGAACGAAGGGATAGGAATGTAATGATTACTCTACTGAAAACCTTGATCAGTGGCGGTCCTAGCTTACATGACGCCCTGGGCGAACCTCACCTTCAGCGCCCCCCCCCCTGTTCGCCAACACACACACATTCGAATCCCCCCAAAATAAAGGACAGACATAACTCTTTCACAAAATAACTTTTTATTGGACTAATTGTTGGAACTTCAGAACCAAAACAAAGACTCAAATTTCGGAATTTTACAAATCCTTCATCACGTAAATAGAATAACTCACTTAAGAGAATGTAATTATGATACTATGAACAGGAAAAATACAAATTAAATTGCACAACTGCCATAAATAAACTAGAGAATCAAATTTCTAAATTGTACAAATGCTCTATCACATAAATATTTTATTTTATTTTTTATTTTTATTTATTTCTTTATTTATTTATTCTTATTTTTATTTTTATTTTTTTTGCAGGCACTCATGCCGCCCCTCCACAAATGCCGCCCTGTGCGGCTGCCCATATTGCCCATATGAGGAACCGCCACTGACCTTGATCATACCCAAATTGGAATACTGCTCGATCCTAACAGCCCCATATAAAAAAGAAGACATTAGACAGCTGGAAGGGACCCAGAGAAGCTTCACAGCCAAGATCAACGGGTGCAAAGAACTAAATTACTGTGAAAGGTTACGCGAACTAGACCTATATTCACTGGAAAGGAGAAGAGAGAGATACACCATTATTTACACTTGGAAAATAATGGAGAAACTAGTCCCTAATCTTACTCTGAACCCTATAACGTCCCAAGCAACGGTGGAAAGTAGAAACGGTAGACTGTGTCGTATTCCCAATAGTCCAGGCAATCTAGAGCAAAAATAGCTTCAACCTGGGCAAAATTGCTTCAGAAGCTTTCTAAACTGTTTCCAGCTCAGGAACCATTGCAGAATAACATATCCACAATCCGACAAAATTGGACCCCGGGAACACCCCCAAAAATGAAATTCAAAATGGCGGACTGGCAGTTTCCTACGAAATACAATAAATTTTAATTTCGCTTTGTAGAGAGAGTTATGACGTTTTTCTTGATCAGTAAAATGTTTTAAAACACATTTTCGTTTCTAAATTAACCTATATGACACTAAAAGTTGTATTAGGCGGCTAGTATTAAACTATGACGTCACGTAATGTAAATAAAATATACTGTATGGAGTGTATGTGAGAATGGACATTGCTACATCTTTATAAACTTATATTATATACAACTCTTTAATTCCTACTACCCACTATCAAATCTGCGTATTTGTGCTTGTCATTTTCTTTAAAACTGTTATTATGTACTCCTTTTAAATACTGCAACACAGTTTATTAATTTGTGTTTTCTGTTTCAGACTGACTCGGTGTACGGCTGACTCGGTGTGCGTCCGCCTTCAAGAATGCAGACCCCTGAAGAATTGTGCGTGATTTGTAAGGAGAAATTGGACAGCGGACAGGAAGTGGTTCACATCTCGCAAAAAGGAGCAGATGGTATAAATGCATCCAGCCGCAGCCGTGGAAGCGATGTTGTTGCAACAGCTGGAATAAGTGTTCACGTTGTATGTAGGAAAAGGTTTACGGATAAAAAGACCATTGAAATAAAGAAGCGACAGACCGCAGCCGAGGCAATACCAAGGAAAAGTGCTCGTTTTCATGAATACGCATTTTCCAGTGCTACTCACTGTTTGTTTTGTGATACCTTTGTGGACTTTTTTCCAAACACAAACCAAAATCAGAACATGTCAAAATAAGAACTACAGAGTTCTCCGAAACCATAAAAAGGTGCTGTGAAAGCCGCTGCGATGAATGGTCGTTTAATGTAAAAGGCCGTCTGGAGTATTATCTTCGTGATCTTCCTGCTGCAGATTGTGTCTACCATCACACCTGCAGCGTAAATTTTCGAAGTGGAAAAAACATTCCTCGCGCATACTCCTCCGACGATCATGATTCGAAGAAAGGGAGACCAACTAATGAAGAGCAACACCAAGCATTCCTTCAGACCTGTGCTTACCTGGAAGAGAATGATGATGAACAACTGTTGATTGGAGACCTAATTTCCAAAATGGAGGAATATCTTCAAGGAAGTCAGAGCTCTGTCTACGACCGCAGGCACATGAAGAGAAAGCTTTTAGAACGTTACGGAGACAAGATCATAATATCAGGTGAAAGTGGGAAGGCAGATGTAGTAACACTACGAGAGACAGCTAATGAAATTCTTATAGATTTTCACAAAAAGTCGAAAGAATGTGATATAGATATAGAGCTACAGAAGATTTACCTAGTAGAAGCTGCTGCAAAAATAATCAGAAGTGATATCAAGTCTGTCGACTCGCCTAGAAAAGATGTGTATCCATCTCCAAATGACATCACTGCAGAAAGTGCTCTTGATTACATTCCCAACAGTCTGAAATTGCTATTATCAAAAGCATTTGCGGGACAGGATGCTTCAAGAAAAATAGGTGCAATTGGGCAGAGCATTATGCAAGCAACCCGTCCTAGAGGATTACTATGTCCACTACAGATCGGTTTGTCGGTTCAGCTACACCACAACTTTAGGTCAAGGTACCTTATTGACGTTCTCCATCAGCTGGGTTACTGTTCGTCGTATGCAGAAGTAACAAGATTCGAAAGAAACGCGGCGCTGGCAAGTGGGTCTGGCTCTTTTACTGTTGATGAAAACACTGCAGTCCTTCTAGCAGCAGATAACGTCGATCATGATGTCTGCACTTTGGATGGGAAGAATACCTTTCATGGAATGGGTATGATTGCCGCAATAACTCCGAAGATCAAGATCCACCCTTCTATTCACAGGCGTAATGTTGGTGACAATGACATTAAGAAGATTGCAACCGTTGACATTAGGGAATATAGACACGCGAGAAGCATGTTGAGGGACATCTCATTCCGCGAACTTCCAGTACCCACTGCCACCATAAGTCGACTTAGTCTTCTCTGGCAGATATCTTCAGCAGAAAGATCAGGTCCAAGTTGGTCCGGAACAATGCAGGCAATTCACGGTGGATCAAGTGTCTCACATCCAGGTGTGGCGTCGTCGATCACGTTCCTTCCCATCATAGATATGTCGCCAACTGACATGACCTGCATATTTTCGACATTACTATATTTGAGCAAGATAGCACGCGATCAAAAAGTCCCATGCATTATTACCTTTGATCAGCCTTTGTTCTGGAAAGCTTCCCAAATCATCAATGAACAGAGAGACCTGCAGGACATTGTTTTAATGCTGGGATCATTTCACACTCTGATGAATCTTTTGGGAGCAGTCGGTACTCTTATGAATGGTTCAGGATTGTCTGAAGTACTTCAAGAAATATACGGACCAAATGCCGTGCAACACATGATGTCTGGAAAAGCTGTTTCAAGAGCGATACGTGGTCATATGATAGTAGATGCAGCTCTTAGTACCTTACTAGTCGCAGACGTTTTCCCTCGTAATGAAGATGGAACTCCTCATGACCTCCATAAGGAAGCTTGTGACCTGCTCGACGATGTTATGACCGCCAAACAATCAGTTGAGGATGTGGAATCTTCGAATGCATTGTCTCAGATTGCTACCACTTTGGATGCGAAGAAAACTGACCTACAATCTACTTCGCAAACAAGTCAACTCTGGTTGGAATATCAGCGAATGATCAACATTGCACGTTCCTTGATAACAGCAGACAGAACCGGCTCGTGGGATTTGCACTTGCAAGCTATGCTGGAGACCATCCCCATAATTGCAGCAGCCGGACATCACAATTACCTGAAATCGATATACCTGTACCTGCAGAAAATGTTAAGTTTGCCTTCTGAAAATCCAGCCGTTAACAAAATGTTCCAGGAAGGTAAGTTTGTGGTAAGAAGAAGCGACAGATTATGGGCCGGACTCGGCACAGACCTGGTGATAGAACAAGTACTAATGCGTTCCCTGAAAAGCAGAGGCGGACTGACACGCGGAAGTGGATTTACAGACATCCAAAGGACAACGTGGCTCTTTTCTATGCCTCTGTGTTCCACTTATAACTTAGCAATGCAGGAATACACCAGAGTTTTGTTGGAAAGTAGTGAACAGCACAAGGAAATGAGGGGAAGTAGACAAATCAGGGACAGTAATGACATGAAGAAAGTACTTGAACGTCTGGAATCCTTATCCCCATTCCATTCTACCTCGGGTCTCTGCAACATTGTAACAGGGCTAACTGCTGATCCTGGAGTTAACGTTCATCAATTGCATTCAATCGGTACGAACATTGTCGTAAAAATGATTGGGAAACAAGCCTTTACATATTCTGCCAAAAGATCTGACAAAGTGAAAACACTAGGATCTGCTTCTGCCGTTGTGATCACTGATGCTTCAGATATAGAAGTAGATCCTGCACTACTGTTTCAGAGAATGATGACTGTTGCCACTGGCGGAGACATGAATCTTGAAGATGTCATGTGTTACGAACTGTGTGCATATTCTCCTGCATTGTTCGAATCACGAAGTATCTTGAGGAAACCCGATAAGTCTCAGCTAGCTCATGCAATAATCAAATACACTGACACTTTACGCATGGAAGAAGTTCAAGAAATTCAGTGCACAGACCAGTACGTATTGGATGGTGGATCTCTACTACATCGTGTTTCCTGGCTTCAAGATGAAACATATGACAGCATCGCCAACTCATATGCCGATTTCACTCTGAAAACATATGGAAAAGCAATCATTGTTTTTGATGGCTACAGCAGCTCTCCTACGATCAAGGACATGACCCACAGAAGACGCAGCACCAAGACAAGCAGAAATGTGAATCTCAGTTCAAGCATGAAGTTTGTTGGCCAGAAGGAACACTTCTTGGCTAATGAAAACAACAAGCAAGCATTTATTTCCCTCGTAGGTGAGATGTTGAAGAAGCACGGGTGTACTGTTCACAACGCAGATGGGGATGCTGATGTGGACATCGTTCGTGCAGCAGTTTCCTCATCAGAAAATGCAACTACAACAGTAATAGGGGAAGACACCGACTTGCTGATTCTCCTTCTGTACCATGCCAAGGACAGTGGTTTCAAGTTGTACTATTGTAGCGATATAAGACGGGGACCATCTCCTAATCCTGTGTATGATATTCTCAGCATTCAATCATTGTTAGGCAATGACATCTGCAAGTATCTCCTGTTTGTGCATGCTTTCACGGGCTGTGATAGCACATCCAGAATTTTTTCGATCGGTAAAGCCAAAGCATTCGACACACTGATGAAGGTGGCTGAACTCTGTTCAGTTGCAAATACATTCTGTTCTGATTGTTGCCAACAATCTGACATTGAAGCCGCTGGAAGAAAGGCAATGCTTCTGTTGTATGGCTGCAAAACACTTGAATCCACTAACGCACTACGTCATCGAATGTTAGTTGAAAAGGTAGCTACAGCTAAATCTTTTGTTACACCAGAACGTTTGCCACCTACCGATGCGTCCACAAAGTACCACAGCTTTCGCACATACTTTCAAATACTAATCTGGAAGTCTACAGAAGAGAAGATCGATGCAGAACAGTGGGGTTGGTATGTAAAGAATAATTCCTACTACCCTACAGCCTGCGACAAGCCACCAGCTCCAAATTATCTACTCAACATGATCCGCTGCTCCTGCAAGACGAAATGTGCTACTTCAAGATGTGGATGCAAGCGTAATGGAATGCCCTGTTCAGCCGCTTGTGGCGAGTGCCAAATCAGTGGTTGCGATAACAACCCAAGTACCGGTAATCTATCCGATGATAGTGATGAAGAGGATTAATTTCTGTATGTTTGTGACCAGGTATCACTTCTTTTGTATTGAACATAACTTGAAACTGGGAAAAAAATAATTGTTGTATTATTGATTATAAAAATCTGTAAAAAGCTATATAACATTATATTTGCGTAATAACTGGTTGTGTTGTATATTGTTGAATTATTTAAAACATTACAACTGAAAGAAAAAGCATGAAATGTATCTCTATAAATAAAAGCGTAAATTATATTTTTTTTTTTTCGTAGGAAACATCCAGTCCGCCATTTTGAATTTCATTTTTGGGGGAGTTCCCGGGGTCCAATTTTGTCGGATTTTGGATATGTTATTCGGCAATGGTTCCTGAGCTGGAAACAGTTTAGAAAGCTTCTGAAGCAATTTTGCCCAGGTCTAACTACAAATTGCCTGGACTACAAACTAAAGGCGAGACAGAGCACATCCTTAACCCTGAAAGAAAATAGTTTTGTGGTGAGAGGACCAAAACTTTTTAATCAACTGCCCAAAGACCTAAGAAACACGAAAGGAGTTGCAGTGGACATCTTCAAAAGAAGATTAGACGCCTGGCTCAGAACAATCCTCGATCAGCCGGGCGTATCTGGCTATGTGAGGTGGAGAGCACAAGAAACCAACTCAATACTTTACCAGACCAACTCGAGAGGAGGGAGGGGCGACAAGCTTGACCTTCGCGAAATGAGAAATCATCGTGCGGAACCTTTGTAAGGTTGTAAGGTAAGGTAGTTGCAAAAACGTGTTATTTTTTGGTTCGCTTTTTCTTATTCTTTTGTTTTTCGCTTACTCAAGAGAAAATCCGTTTACATAGAAAATAAATACATAGTTTCAATAAACTACTTCTTATATGTTGTAAAGAAAAAAGTTATTATGTATGTGCAATAAAACTTATACAAAAACGCGACAGTTTAGGTTTAACTTTTTACATTTCAAGCCAGAAATATAAAAAAGTATATCGCCAATAAACCAATTGCTAAATGTTATAAAAATAAAGAAATATATCTAGCATAGACGTGAAAACTATAAAAGACTTTATATTCATTAATGTTTGCCTTGGCCATAGACCGGTGTTCTCATCTTTTTTGTGCTGGCCATCCACTTTTGACAAAAAAAAAAAATCCAATTGCCATTCCCTAAATGATAATGTGGCACATACTATAACTGCAAAATCGGCTCCTGAACTATTTCCACGTGACGATGGTAAGGTTGGTAAGAGGTTGATATTTAATTCGTTCAATGAAAAGGTGATAGACTCTGTCGAACTCACGGGAAACCTACACGATTAATTGATTGAACTTTCTTCTGACAAGATCCTGCAATTGTCATTACCGTCCGAAGACTCACGTACATTTTGAGTAGCAAGGAAAAGCGAGTATCCATAATTAGTGTAGTATCTGAAGCAGTGAACGTTTTCATTCCATTTACAACCTCATACTAATGGGAATTAGGTTTCTTATCAACGATTGTAATTAAAACAAAGTAATGAGATTTACTATTTGTTACTTTCTGTTTAGTCTATAAGAAAATTAACAAGTGCAAAGCAGACATGGGTATTTCATTGAAAGACACAGACTAACAGTTTTATATGAAGACTACAACTAACAGAAAATAATTTCCACAAAAATACTATAACATAAGAGTTTTTCACTTGAAAAAAAAGTTTGTCTGATTTTACATGTTTGTAATTTTCTCTGGAAAATAAGATCCAATTTTCCATGTAAGCTGATTTATTTTCGCTAAGCATCTGGGACCTCCTGAGCACTTCCCGCGAACCCCAGGTTTAGAAACACTTTTCATAAAGATATTTAATATAGTGTTCTCACAGCTCCTTTTTAATAGTTAGTAGGAATCAGAGACAGGAAAGTATGCTACATTAAAAATCCCAGTAAAAATCCAGTAAAAATCCCATACCTTTACAGGTATTTATTGATATGCAATTATTTTTTTTGTGCAGGAAGTAGGTGACATGGGAGAACGCCCGAAAACCCCTCTCCCAGCCATGGAAGAAGAAGACGGCCGAAATCAATGTCCAGAGTTTTTGAAGTGCCTGGACATTCTGCGTTTGAAAGATTAAAGGTCATAGACAGGGGGAAAGATGGCTTAAGGAAGGTTGTTCCAGATTTGACTGGTTGAGTAGATGAAAAATTAAGAATACCGATTAACCCTTGCGCTAGACAATTGGACAGAAAAGGAATGGGAATGTGTCGGAAAAAATGATACTGCATGTTCTCCTTAAAGGAGGGGGCATGCAGTTAGAGAGTTTAGAAAAAAAGTGCCCGTTATAATAGCAATAGTAAAGAGGGAAGCAACATTACAGCGAAGAGAGAGGGAGTGAAGACAGTCAGTAAGAGGCTGGGGATTGATGAGACGAAGAGACTTTGATTCCACCTGGTCAAGTAGAGCTGTGTGGGTTGAGCCGACCCACACATGAGAAGCGTACTCCGTACAGGGGTGGAAAATAAACCTGTACAGAGACAGCAGCTGAGTTGGGGGGAAAGAAACTGCGGAGCCGACACACCAGACCTAACCTTTTAAAAGCTGTTTTAGAAAGAGAATATATGTGATCTTTCCAGGGAAGATCACGGGAAAAGGAAACACCAAGAATGTTAAGAGAAGAGGAATTTCTGAGTTATGTATTTTTGAAGATAAGGCAATAGTCGTACAAAATTGTGACGAGTAGTCAGATGAAGGAGCGGGGTTTCTAAGGCATTGAAAACCATAATGTTTTTTCTGCCCCGGTCAGAGATAGAAAGATCAAACGTCAGGTGCGCCATGGCCCCCTCACGCGAATCATGGAGTGACTGTTGAGAGCAACGCCTTGTGAAGCGGGTGGAGAAGTGAAGGGTGGAATCATCGGCAGAGTAGATAGGACAGGAAGTGTGAATTTAAAGATCAATGAGACTGCGAAATTGCAAAGTAGGATGACCAAGAGTCAGAGAGATATGCAAGAAGATCGTCAGTAGAGCGTCCCTTACGGAACCCGTATTGACGACCTGAAAGAAAATTATGAGTAGAGAAGTTTTAAGAATCTTCCTATTAAGTATAGATTCAAAAACGTCAGAAAGGCAAGAGATCAAGGCAATTGGGCGATAGTTGGAGGGTTGAGAGCGTTCACCCTTCTATTGGACAGACTGAATGATAACGAACTTTCAGCGGGAAGAAAAAGCTCCAGATGAAAGATAAAGATGAAAGAGTTTGCCTTGGCAGGCTGTCAGCACAGAAGCACAGTTCTTGAGAACAGCAGGAGGGATCCCATCAGGACCGTACGTCTTCCCAGAGTTGATAGGGCAGATAGGACAGAAAAAACATCTTTTGAAGAAATTCTAATTTCTGACATAATTAAGCCAGGAGGGAAGGGGACGGATGAACAGTACCGGAATCATCGAGGGTGAGTTGGAGGTGAAAGTTTGAACGGAGAGTTCAGCTTTATCAGGAGAAGAGACGGCAACTAAGCGGTCAGAATGAAAAGGAGGAAGAAACAAAGAAGCGAAGTTGTTGGAGAGGTTCTTGGCTAGGTGCCAGAAAGAGCGATAAAAATTAGAATTCGATGGGCTTTCACATTTCCGTCTGATGAAGAAAGTTTTAGCAAGTCGAAGAACAGACTTTGCACGATTCCGGGCAGTAATAAAAAGAGCGAGAGTCAGGAGTTGGATGGCGACCGTACCTTCTGAAAGCCTTCTCTCTGTTGCGGATAACATTAGAACAAGCAAAGTTAATTGAAAAAATTTTACATTAGTATTAGAAAACGAATATGGAATGTACGCCTCCGTGCCTGAGATAATCACCTCCGTGATGCGCTCAGCGCCATCGGAGTGGTTCCGGCCACGGAAGCAGTGATCATTCCATAGGAAATTAAAAAAATACTGCCCAAGGGCCTCCCAATCGGAGACGCCAAAATGCCAAAGATGCCTCCTCTTGAGAGGATCTAAAGGCCGAACTAGAGCGACAGTACAGGAAACGGGTATATTATTGTGGTCGGATGAGCGTAACGGAGAAAAGGTTTGACAGAGTAAGAAGGATGAGTAGTTAAAAATAAAGTTGATCGGGTAGGGTGTTGTGCAATCTGCTCTAGGTCATTCATAATAGAAAAGTTGTAAGCTAGTTCACCAGAGATGTCAGTGAAATGGGAGGAACATTGGTGGGGAACATTGAAATCATCTAAAACGGAGATTTCAGCGAAAGGAGAGTGGAATAGAATGTGTTCCACTTTCGGAGTGATGTAGTCAAAAAGTTTTGGATAGTCAATAGAATTAGGAGAAAGGTAGACAGTGCAGATATATTAACACGTTGGCTGCCACTGTATCACATGTGATATGTCTCATGTATATCATACCTGGGTTTGTCATAATAAACAAGTGCGAGGTCAAAACCTCTGAACAGCTATGTTATGTTTTGTTTCTGGAGCCACTTTCACTTATCCCTCGTTTCTTTCTTTAGCTCGCCCCATTTTTTTTTATCCACAGCAATGTAAAGGGAGCTGTTTACAGGGTCGGTTAGTTAGGATAAGTAGAAGCAGCACTTTCCCTTTTGCCAATAAATGTAGGGGTTGCTGACAGGGTCTGGTTCCAGAGCACTGGGCGTTTTCAGATATTAACCCTATTGATACAAACGGGAAGTTTGATGGGGACTCTCGAGAGTCAAAATTTTTTAACAAACGTGTTCAATTTAGAGGAAACTATTTGGGGATGCAGTGTAGGATTGTTAATAGTGGAAATACATATTTCTGATTAAACATAATCCAACCTAGTTTAGGTTAATTTATGTCATTATCCACTTTTTGTCAATTTGGATCATGGCATAAAGTACGCGAATTTACTGAAAATTTCAGGGATTTCATGAACTCATTAGTTTCACAATGTTACCGTAACATTATATATATATATTACCTTTGGTTTGCTTCAGCCCGAATTGTTCATATTGACGAAGGTCAAGCTTTTCACTTCACCTTTAGACCTACAGTTTAACGCGGAATCTGAACCACGCCCCACCAGCAGCCCAGCATCTTAACCAGAAGGATACCCAGGGTACCCATTTATGTACCACCTACTTTCTTTATTGTATGGAAGGATGAACAGGTGGGTTTTGGCGCGCGCCGCCTGCCGTTACCGGATCTCGATACCGGGGCAGATGGATTCGTTATCAGTGATGCTAACCACTACACCACCAAAACGTGTATATATATATATATATATATATATTACCAGAAATATGAATTTTATTTTATCCTTAATAAAAGACGCTGTATAAGTTAACCATTTTATGTGTAATTCATTCGTCCATTAAAGAATATTACATAATTCAAGAAAATGCGCACAAAATCTATGGATATAATATTAACGGAGGCGAAATCTTCTGTTCAAGTTGTGTTTGACTATCAATGATCAAATAATAACTCATTCCAAATGGAAGGACTGAGAAGATTTCTTCGGATGAGAAAATGATTCCGATGGCTTTTAATGGCCGATTTACTTCTCCAAGCTTCATGTAGACCATCCATTCTCAACATCCTTTCACGAATTGTATATATATATATATATATTAGGGTGGTTCACAAGCATAGGGAAAATTTAGCATCTGATATTTCACTTTTGGGTCATTGTTGCTTTTGTTCCTACACTTAGTGTGAATAACTGTTTGAAGTATGGTTGGTCTACGGTGTCGTTAAGAGGTCGCTCAATCATGCATGACGTGTCTCACTAATGACTGATTACTATATTATGACTAAATTTGGCTTCTTCTTTTGTAGGAATGTGTAGAAATGCCGCCGAAGCAATCAAAAACACGGTCTACCAGTGAGGTGTGGTTACTAGGGAAGGCGGAGGAGAAGTTAACTAGGGCAGGACTCCCTACCAAGCTTCAAGTCCTCCGGAAATTCATGTTCCACCATCTGGAGGAGAGGAAGACAGAATATAACTGCGGCGATGACCATTGAGCCTTTGATCCCGTTTTGGACAAAAGCAAACGTTCCAATGACGGATACCAGATACGCTGAGAAGAAGCTCCTGAAACTGTACGAGCAATACAAGGGGCTGAAGAAGAACCGCACAAAGAATTTTCCATCCTACAGAATGAAGGAGGACATATTTCGCGGAGACCTTGACGATGTGTTCGATCTTTCACGTCATGACGCCCTCGAGACCATGATGAGAGGAGGACAAGAACTTCCTTGTCGCTCAGCTCGATAACCCCACTTCCTCCAGCTTTGGCCGATTGACAAGAAAATGGCTGACCAACAAACGAGGAAGAGGATTCGGTGTGAGGCGGAGATGAACCGAGAGGAGAAGGCCAAGCGCGAGGCGGATGCGAGATGGTCCCAGGGAGAACTGGAGGCTTCTAGTTCAAGCACATCTGAATCATCGGATTCAGATACTGTAGTTTTTAAGGAGTCAGCACGAAAACGTTCCACTCCTAAGCGATTGAAGTCTGTGATCACGCCTGACATTTCCTTAGCCTTGGATCGCCACAACATCAGTGGCAGGAAAGGAATGGCAGTGGTCGCAGCAACTATTAAATCGCTGGGGCACAACTTGAACGAAGTGTCAATCTCACGCAGCACCATTCGTCGCGTGAGACAATGTACACGTGAAGCGGTGTGCCGCGAAGATCAGGCCATTTTCAAGACCCATGAGCCCCTTCTCTTGCACTGGGATAGTAAGCTGCTTACAGATATCTCCCATGGGTTAGAGGTGGTGGACCGTGTGGCTGTGCTTGTAACCGGTAACGGGGAAGAGAAACTCCTTGGAATTCCAATGGTAGCTGCTGCAACTGGAGCATCTCAGGCTCAGGCGTGCCTGAAGCTTGTGGACGACTGGTCTTTGAGGGGCAACGTTCGAGGTCTTGTTTTTGATACAACTGCGTCCAACACGGGACTTCATGCTGGAGCTTGTACTCTCATTGAAAAGGAGTTGGGTATTGATCTGGTGTGGATCGCTTGCCGACACCACGTGGTAGAAGTCGTCCTTGCTGCGGCCTTCGGTGCTTGTTTCGGAACATCCAGTGGACCTGAAATTGGCCTATTCAAGCGCTTCAAGCAGCACTGGGTTTTCATTGATCGCAGCAAGTTCGAGAGTGCACCCGACAGCCTGTTCATTGAAACAGCAGAGCAGAGGAAGGAAATGGTCTCCTACTACAAGGAGGCTGTCAAGAAGAAGAGCCAGCGGGACGACTATGATGAACTAATGCTTCTCTGCCTCCTTTTCTTGGGAGGGAAGCTTGACGGTCCTGTGAGAATTCGAAGCCCTGGAGCCATGCACCATGCGCGATGGATGGCTAAGGCCATTTACACGCTCAAGGTGTTCCTATTCAGAGATCAATTCACCTTGCTTCAGACCGAGAAACGGGACATCGAGGAACTAAGCCTGTTTATCACGCTCCTTTACGGCCGCTACTGGAACGAGGCCAGTGTTGCATACATGGCTCCATTGAATGACCTCACTTTCTTGCGCCAGCTGAAAGCTCACCCAGGAAAGACGAACGACGCGGCATTTGCCGCGATGAAGCGCCATTTGTGGTTCATTTCTGAGCACTTAATCCCCTTGGCACTCTTTGATCCTCGAGTTCACTCGTCCACGAAGGAGAGGATTGCTCACAACATCGTAGCTGTTCCCGAAAAAAGAAAAGGACTCAAGCGCGTGGACGGAAAAACGTTCTCCTCGAGCAATCCATTGGAAATCTATGCCACCAAACGTTCCGCAATCTTCTTCAACCTCGTCATGCAGCACGGAAGTGAACAGGCACAATCATTCCTGTCCAAGACACCAAATGATTGGAACACAGATCCAGCTTACCAAGGAATGAAGGAACGTGTAGAGAAGATGGCAGTGGTTAACGATTGCGCAGAAAGAGGAGTTGCGCTCATTAAGGCTTTTAACAGCACAATCACGAAGGATGAAGCGCAAAAGCAGTACCTTCTCCGCGCAGTCGCTCAGCACCCCAAGGAATTCAAAGAGCCGACTAAAACTGGTCTCAAGAAGACCTAAAGATCTTCAACTGTGTGCATTATTTGTTCCGCTGTTATAATTTCATAATATATTAATATATAATATATATATATATATATATAACATATAATATAGTCATAAATCGTCAAGTCATTATTCAAATTGTTTCATTTTGAGCGAGTGCATAAAAAGGTCCTAGAGCAAAGATAATTGGCAAGTTTATTCTTGTGGGGGAATAGAATAAGGGCAGATGTGACCGAATTTTGTCAGCTTTTTTCAAATCAATTTTGGTAGTGAAAACATTTTTGTTTCTTGAAAACTATTTGGTGTTTCTTATAGAACTTTTGATGCTGATTCCAAATATGGTTTCAGAATTTTTCTATCACCCATAGCTTTCGAGAAAATAATATTTCCATTTACTCAGAGTTTTCCCAAAATATTAGTTAAAATTAAGTGTACTAATTTAATTTTACTTTCTTTTTTTTCCAGGTTAACTACATTTAATAGTATTTTTTGCATTAAAAAAATATAGCTATTTAAACAAACAGATTTTTAATAAAAAGAAAGAAATTTTTTTCAAGTTTTGCTCAAATTTTAAAATTTTTCATAGTAGAAAAAATTGGTTTTCATTCCAAAAAGTTTTCCGTGATTTCAATAATTTTCCGCCAGCATGAATCGAAACTGTATTAATCCCAGAGATACATTTTGCTACGTATGTGGAGAACTGACCATAATGGCACAGAGGAAGACGATGACCCCACTCGTGAAGAAGGCTTACGAACTTTATTTTGGATGTAAGGTAGGCGACCAAGACAAATCCTGGGCACCTCATATCTCATGCATTTCCTGTGCCGTCACTCTTAGGGGTTGGATTAAAGGTACCCGCAAATCTATGCCATTTGCCATACCAATGATTTGGAGAGAGCCCAAGGATCACCTAACGGATAGCTATTTTTGTATGACTAACGTTTGAGGATTCTCTGCCAAAAATAAACATAAAATTCAATACCCAAATCTTGCATCTGCTATGAGACCAGTACTACATGACGATGATAACCCAATTCCAACTCCCCCAAAGTCATGGACACTGGATGAAGAGTCTGAAGTTGAACCAATGGAAATTGATGACACTAAAGATACAGACTTTCAGCAACCTGAATCAAATAAACCACGTATGATAACGCAGGTTATGCTGAATGATCTCGTGAGAGATTTGGACCTTCCGAAAAAGAAAGCGGAATTATTGGGCTCCAGGCTACGTGAATGGAATTTGCTGGCAAAAAGATACAAGCATATCGGCGTTCCGCACTCGCCAAAAAGATCTGATGCAGTATTTCTCCTCGTCAGGTGGTTTATGCTACTGTAATAATGTAAATGGACTGCTGTTAGCTCTCGGTCATGAGCACAAATCTGAAGATTGGCGTTTATTTATTGACTCTTCGAAGCTAAGCCTCAAGGTTGTACTACTTCACAATGGAAATAAATACCCTTCCATTCCTGTAGGGCACGCTGTCCACATGAAGGAATCTTACGAAAATATGAAACTCATCCTTCAGCAGATTAATTATGACCAGTTTCGTTGGTATATATGTGGGGATTTAAAAGTCGTCGCGCTTCTTCTGGGAATGCAGCGCGGTTATACGAAGTTTTCTGCTTCTTTTGTGAATGGGACAGCAGAGCCAGAGATTCGCATTATTTTGTAAAGGATTGGCCACTTCGTCAAAAATGTATCCCAGGACTGAAGAATGTGTCTCATGAACCCTTAGTTGAACCCAAGAAAATATACTTACCGCCACTTCACATCAAACTTGGCATCATGAAAAATTTTGTCAAAGCAATGAACAAGGAAGATGAGGCATTCAAATATTTGAAGAAAAAGTTTTCACGACTTAGCGATGCAAAGATAAAAGAAGGGATCTTTGTTGGTCCCCAAATCAGAGAGCTCATGAAAGATCAAAAGTTTGATGATGCCTTGAGAGGAAAAGAAAAAGTGGCATGGGAGGCCATGAAGAATGTTGTCACAAATTTTCTAGGGAACATCAAAGCCTCTAACTATGAAAAAATAGTGCAGGACATGATTGAAGCATATTGTTTATTGGGATGTAATATGTCACTAAAAATCCATTTCTTGCACTCCCATTTAGATTTCTTCCCTGAAAACCTCGGCGACGTAAGCGATGAGCATGGAGAAAGGTTCCACCAAGATATAGCTACTATGGAGAAACGCTACCAAGGGAGGCGGGATCCGGCAATGTTAGCTGATTACTGCTGGACATTGATGCGAGAAGCTCCTAATGAAAACTACAAGAGAAAATCAGTGACAAAGAAGTTTTAAGAAGAATATTTTAAATGCCAATCTGCCACTAATATAATTTTTATGAAGTAATAAATATTAAAATACAAATATCTCAGTAACCTTGGGTGATAGAGAAATTCTACGGCTATATTCGAAATCAGCGGAAACAATCCTATAAGACCGACCTGTTCAGGTCCAAGAAATAAAAAAAAAGTTAAAATTTGTTCCCCAGTGTAATAGGACATAAATTGATTACCTATTCATCTGTCACAGAATTATCCCACTGATCGCATATGGAGTGTTTTCAAGGTCATATAGTTGTACAATGTACAAGTCACAACATGAATATAACTGTCCCTCACTCTCAGTCCTCAGTTGCCTGTTAGATGTCATAGACGGTGGTTTGCTGTTATTGCTCTTGTACCTACTTCATAGTTATTCTACTAGACGAATACTACAGTTTAACTGTAAGTATGGATTATTGATTATTACAATTATTTATTATTAGCATATTCTTCTGTCTAATTATGTTGTAATTCCATGAAATATTTTTTTTTGAATTTTAGAACATCGAATGACTAAACTTTGAAACATCGTAATTGATATAAAATACTTAAATGTTTTTCTTTCTTTTCAGATATTCCTAAGATGCCAAAATTGAAGACAAGAGGTCAGTCGTCATGCCACTTGAGCCTGTTAGTCGGTACAGGCAAGGAGCTTCCCGTAACAGAACTACCAACAGTGCGAGACATGCTGAAACTAGGGTTACTCCTTCGTGAACAAAATACAAAGGATAGAAGGAACTACACAGAGAAAGAGCTCATAAGGGACATGATTCCCCCTCTTCTGCATCAGTGGAAAAAAGCTAATGTGTTATTCAAACCACCTGTACTCAATCAGTATAGAACTATTGAGCTAAAATTAACAAAGTTGTGGCACAAAGCAGTTGAGACATCACTTGGTGAAGGAAAACTAGCAAAGAAAAATAAATTTCTGCACACACTTAATACTCTTCTTGACATTTTTATCTGCCAGTGTCCCATAGAGTTGTGTTCTGAAGCCAATTGTTCTCCCTCATGCAGAAGAGAACCTCACCCTCAGTGTCTGGTCCCTCACATTGATTGTCACTGTCCTCGTGAGAAGAAGATCCCTGTTTTGGAGCTGGCTTTCATAAAGGCGCAGTGAACAAAGGCAGGAGGCCAAGGAAGTATGCAGATTGGTTCGGCAGATTATTCAGAAAACAAAAAAACAGATTGTTATTGCTAAGAAAAAAGAGAAAATCCGAGAGAGGGAAGAAAGGAAGAAAAAGAAGAGTGAAGAAACCACCCAAAGAGATGAAGAGCTCTATCAAGAGGTTTCTTACTTCTTTGAAAGCTCTTCAGATGAACAGAAAGAAGCAACATCAGATGATAGCTCCAAAATGCCATCTGAACCTTCGTCGAAGAGAATGAAATACAACACTAAAGACATCTCAAACATTGCCCTTGCCAGTATTCGCCACCATACGGGGCTACGAGAGACTGCAGAGATTGCCACTGCCGCTTGGATAGATGCAGGCCTCATCAGCCGAGAGGATACATCCTTAGTGATAGATCATAATAAGATAAGAAGAGCACAAGAAAAAATAATGAAGGAAATATCTGATCAGCATGAAAAAGATTTAAAGGAGGAAGGTCTCTCTTGCCTTTTGTTTGATGGAAGAAGAGATGACACAAAAGTTATCCTAGAGGTAGAGGGAATGGACAGAAAGTTTCCCGATCTCATCAAAGAAGAACACTACTCTGTGTGTTCCGAACCTGGTGGCCGCTATTTGTTTCACTTTGTTCCTGAAGAAGAAATAGAAGGCAAGAAACATGCAGAGGCAATTGCTGATCAAATAATATGTTGGTTTCAAGAAAGAAGACTTGACAGTTCACTGCAGGCCGTTGGTGGAGACTCAACTGCGGTGAACACTGGATGGCAGGGCGGTGTTATGATGCATTTAGAGAAAAAACTTGGAAGAAGGCTTGTTTGGATTGTATGTGATTTGCACACAGGGGAACTACCTCTTCGTCGTCTCATCCAGGAACTTGATGGTCCTACAAAGAGCAACACCAAGTGGTCAGGCCCCCTTGGCAACATGCTAGATGAAGCAACGGAATTAGAAATAAATACAAAATTTCCAAAGGTCGAAGTAGGCCCTCCCCTTCCAGTGTTGTCTGAAGAAGTTATCAAAGACCTCAGGACGGATCAATTTTACGCTTATCGTATTGTTCAAGCAATCAGATCAGGAGAGTTGCCTCAAAATCTGGCTCTCTTGGAGATTGGACCCGTAAGTCACAGTCGTTGGTTAACTACAGCGATTCGTTTCTGCAGGATTTGGGTTTCCAAACATGCACTGAAGGGCAAAATGCTACAGAATTTGATGTTGATTGTTGAATTTATTATTGGGTTTTATCTTCCTCACTGGTTGAATGTAAAACTTAATCCAATGTGGATGGAGGGGCCCAACCACATCTTGTTTCAATTACAGCTACTGAGAACCCAAAGGAAAGTAGTGGTGGACGTCGTGTTACCTGTGGTGAGAAGGTCCGCTTGGTATGCTAGGCCAGACGCAGTTTTGCAAGCAATACTCTGCAGCCAATGTACCAAAGAGCGAACTGAGGCTGTGGAAATCATTCTAAAGCTTAGAGGAACATCACTAGATGATGACCAGCTGGGAGACTGCTCTGTTCAGACAAGGAAGGTACCTCCGATAAACGTCAATGCCACGAAATTGCCAGAATTAGTTAACTTGAGTTCGGAAGTTTTGGAGCCACCACTGACAACATGTATAACAAACAAAGATTTAACACAACATAAAGAGGCCCCAATGCAAGTGCCAAAGTGGCCTTCTCACACTCAGAGTATGGAGAGATGTGTGAAAATGGTCACAGAAGCAGCTAGTCAAGTTTACAGTCACGAGAGGCGAGAAGGCTACATCAAAGCGCAAGTAGCAAGCCGAATGCTGATGTCAAGGAACCGCAGCAAAAAGGACATGACTGCATTGGTTACTTTCAAATAAAGACTCTGAATGATATCTTATTGCCACTTTAAATGTTGATAGGATGTTTGCACACATTTGTTATTTTGTTACGAATTTACGGAAAAATGGAATTCTTGAATTAAAATTGATGTAGGTAGGAGTTATTTTTTATTGTTTTTGAAGCAAGGATATTATTTTGTATGCCAAATGATTACATTAAATTGCTACCAAATGACATGATTTTCAATTTAGTCAATTCACCCCAGAATTGACACACCCTAATATATATATATATATTATATATATATATATATATATATATATATATATATGTCTTTGTGTGTGAAATTCTTTTGCGCTTTCTAGAGAATACCAAATCAGTAAGTGACTTTTAATGCCGGGCATAATATGCGCAATAGGGCATATCATACTTTTCCGAGTCCGAATTTCACTCTGGCTAATATGTATTTTTATGTAAAATTTAATTCTAAGAGGGGGTCTCTTTTTTACAACTTTTCCCGAAAATCGCGTTGTCATGTTCAAAATTGCGGTTTTCTGTTCTATGTTCAAATACCGAATATTCAATTGAACACAACCTCATATTTTTAACCCTTTGTCGTAATTTGTTGCCATTTAGACACATTAACTTTGCTTAACTCTTACACAGGTTTAATACATACATACATAAGAAAAAAAATGTACTCCATTGGAATCTTTGTAACCATTTGGACGCAGAAGGCGAAGTTCAACATTCTCTCAATAGATGGCTCTGAGCAATTACGCCAGTTATAATTGTGAAGTAGAAGTGAGTGGACGCCAAATTTTTCGG
This sequence comes from Bathynomus jamesi, assembly GCA_023014485.1. Taxonomy (NCBI): domain Eukaryota; kingdom Metazoa; phylum Arthropoda; class Malacostraca; order Isopoda; family Cirolanidae; genus Bathynomus; species Bathynomus jamesi. The sequence goes on from JAJOZX010003259.1 coordinate 462,131, forward strand.
TAAGTGTTTTTTGTAATTTTCCTAAGTTTAATCACCATTATTATATTTGTTTTGACTATAATTTCATTCTAGAAGTATTAAGTAAGCTCCCTGTTTACTTTGTTTAAGTAATATTTTTAATAACTGTGAAGAAAAGGCTTTATTCAAAGTTCGTTTCGAAATGAACACAAACTTTTCATAGGGTAAATTTCTGTCCATGATAACACGTGTGTCCAATTGGATACATGAAATGAATTTTTCATTACGATTGTTTTTATGTACTTCTATATATATATATATATATATATAAATAATTATATGTGCATATATATATATATATATATATATATATATATATATATATATATTATAATATATATATATATATATAATATATATATATAATATATATATATACATACCTTACCTTATGTTGTTTCGTGTGTTGGTCTCTCTTCACACGGAGGTCAAGCTGGTGGCCCCGTCTCTAGGTCTGGCCTGGTGGAGGAGCGAGTTACTTTCTTGCGCTCTCCACCGTACATAGCCAGGCACGCCCGGCTCATCTGGTACTGTCCTGAGCCAGGCATCCAGTCTTTTCTTGAAGACTTCAACTTTGACCCCCGTTACGTTTCTGAGGTCCTTAGGAAGCTGGTTGAAAAGTCTTGGCCCCCTGACAACCAAGCTATTTTCCTTCAGGGTTGAGGAGGTCCCTTGTCGTGCTTTTAATTTGGGAACACTACACATTCTGCCTTTCCTATTTTCCAGTGTTGTTTAAATGGTAATTGGGTTTAGTTTTAGGTTTGGTACCAGTTTTTCGATCATTTTCCATATGTAGATTATGATGTACCTCTCTCTTCTTCTTTCCAGTGAGTACAGATTTAGTTTACGTAGTCTTTCCCAGTAGTTTAGTTCTTTGCAGCCATCAATCTTGGCTGTGAAATGCCTTTGCGTTTCTTCTAGTTTATTAGTTTCTTCCTTTTTATATGGGGACGTCAAAACTGAGCAGTATTCAAGTTTTGGTATAATCAGTGTTTTTAGCAGGGGAATCATTACTGTCCTGTCCCTTCTCTTGAACGTTCTTAGAACCTGTCCGGCGACTCTTTTTGCTTTATTTATCGCTATCTGATTTTGTGTTTCGAATTTCGCATCATCTGTCATTATTATCCCGAGATCAATCGCTTTCATGCTTCTCTGAATTTCCTGTCTATCTGGAGCATAATATGCACTCTGTTTAAGTTCTTCTTTTCTACCATACCTCAAGAGCTGAAATTTCTCGGCGTTGAATGATATGTTGTTGTCTTCTGACCATTTGTATATTTTGTTCGTGTCCCTCTGCAAGGCCTCCACGTCATGTACATCGCTGATTTTTCTGCTGATCTTTGTATCGTCTGCAAAGGATGTTACTATACTATTGCTGTTTACTCCGCTGTCTATGTCTGTTAGCATGATAATGAACAGGAGTGGGGCCAGTACTGTCCCTTGTGGTACTGAGCTGCGTAATTCCGATTCTGATGATGATATACCTTGAATTTTGACGACCTGCAGACGATCACTAAGGAAGTTGTAGATCCATTTTCCCACTTTGCCTGTTATTCCCATGTCTTTAATTTTATGTCCTATTATACGATGGTCACATTTATCGAAAGCTTTAGCAAAATCTGTGTATATAACATCGTAGTTGTCATTGCCTTCCAATGCATCTAGGATATTGTTGTAGTGCTCTATTAGTTGTGATAGGCATGATCTACCTAATCGGAATCCATGCTGATTTTCGTTGAATCTTTCCCGTGTCTCCAGAAAATCATAAATTTTCTCTCTAACTATTCTTTCAAATACTTTGGTGAGGTGGAACGTCAATGACACTGGTCTATAGTTCTTTGCTTGAGATCTGTCCCCTCCTTTATATATAGGGACAATGTTTGCTCTTTTCAAGATGCTCGGTATTTCCCCAGTGTCTAGGGATCTTCTCCATATCCAGTATAAAGGTGTAGCTATTTCATTTTTACAGTTTTTAATCAATAATGCGTTCCAGTTGTCCGGACCTGCAGCTGAATGTAGTTTCATTTGTTGTATAGCTCTCGCTACATCTTCTGGTGTAAACTCAAAGTCTGTTATATACTCTCCTTGCAATTCCTCTTCAAAGAATGCATTTATGTCAGGTATCGCTTTGTCACTTTTTGGGGTACTGAAAACTGATTCATATTGAGCTCTCAATGTATCAGATATTTCTTTTGGATCGTCGGTTATTTCATTATTTCCCGTCCTTAAGGGCCCAATAGCGGCGCGCGTTTTTGTTTTCCTTTTTGCATAGCTATAGAAGTATTTTGGATTTTCCTTTATTGCTTCTACCGCCTTTTCCTCTTCCCTCTCTGTATGGTCCTTAATCACGGCTTGTATTTCCCTATCGATACCCTCCAGTTTTTCTTTTATTATTTTCCTGCCATTATCTCCGCAGTTTCCTAACTTCGCCTCCACTCTCTTTCTTTTGCGGAATAGTCTTCTCTTTTGCCTTTCTAGCCAGCTCTTCTTTCCTTTTGGCTGTGATTTCGGAGCATATTTTTCTAAAATTCTCAGCGTTTTTTCCTCCAAAGTTGTTAGCATTTCTTTCGTTGTTTTATTCTCGAAAATATATATATATAAAATATATATATTATTTATATATATATATAATATATATATATATATATATATATATATATATATATAAATAATTATTTATATACATATATTATATATATATATATATACACACATAAATAAATTTATATATATATGGATGTGTGCACTGGATGTTCCGTCAGTGAGCTTAAACTAGTTACAGAGGATTGTGTTAAATTCAAGAATTATCACCAAATAATGCAGAAAAAAACAATAATTAATTATCACCAATTAAATAACTAGGGTTAATTGAATGGCCGGTTAGGTCAACTGTACGTCCTTCACGATTGGTTAGGTGAAGTGGTGATATTTTCGTTGATTTTCGTGGAGCCGTGAAAGTAATACTTAACCACGATTTTAATTGGGGACTCCTTAGTGCAGAGCTTTCCAAACTGTGTGTCGCGACACATTAGTGTTTTTTGTATTTTGAAAATTTTGATTTTTCTCTCAACAAAATCGGCTACAAGATAAACCACCTACTGAAAAATTATCTGATATTTAATATTTGATAAAAAAATTAATTAATGTGTCGTGAAAATTTTTATGCTTAAATAGTATGTCGCCAACGTGAAAAGTTTGGAAAGCTCTGCCTTAGTCCATGATATGGATAAGGAGTTCGTTGAACGGAATCCAACCAAGAGGAGGGGTGTCTGTCTACCAGGGGCCAGGGTTGACAGAATTAGAGACGAAGTAGCTAGGATTGATGTTGTCTCCCGTCACTCTATGTTGGTGACGATGGTAGGGGGCAACGACTCGTATAGGCCCGATACGAAAGTGCCTGACCTTTTGGAGAGATACAGGGGGATAATTAGGTTGCTGAAGGCAAGGTCAGATAGGTCTTTAGTTCTCGGTATTACCTCTAGACACGAATTAAATTTAGGGATTACATCAAAAACAATATTTTTGAACACTAAACTAGAAGAGATTTGTGCTCAGGAAACTGTACCCTTCGTAAGGCTGTGGTCAGAACTTAGTGATCCTAGCCGTTTTATAAAAGATGGGGGTGCATTTCAATGAAATAGGGAATGCTAGGCTAGGTAGGTTAATCGATGAGAACGTTCGAATTCTGTAAGGTCGAAGCCTTCTTTAAGCGTTGGGGGGGGGGGGGGGTCCGGGAAATGCCGGCCCGACGTGAAAAATACTTTGAAACACCGATCCGGGTAATTATTGAGTGTTTCAGCAACACTGAAATTAATATCCAAAATACATTTTTCTAATGTATTTTGATGTGTTCTGTTCAAATATGACCTCCATATCTTGCGCAAATGAACCGAAACAAAGTTATGAAACTATTGATGAAACATTCAATAATAACCGCCGATCCGTGGTAAAAAATAATTTAAACGTCTTTTATTGTAACGCGCGTAGTATTAGAAATAAATTGAACGAATTTAAGGCGATAATTTATTCTGGGAACTACGATAGAGTTGCTATAACCGAAACGTTAAAAACCGTAAATCCGGACATGTTGGGGGAACTTGATATAGCGGGTTTTAAACTTTGTACTAATGATAGGTTACATAAGATTGCTGGCGGCGTTTTGTTGTACATTTGTAATTCTCTTACGGCTATCGAGGTTAAGATAGATTTTCTAGCAGCAATTAATGCGATATGCATTGAAGTTAGGGCTCGTAGTATTAGATCTAATTTCGTTGTTGTTTATAGACCTCCCGTTCAACCCCTCGATACCGATACTAGATTTTACACACTTCTTAGTAACTTTATTAATAATCGGGATGTATATTTGACGGAGACTTTAATTGCCCTAACGTTAATTACGAGACTTCTACTGGTATTGATAAGGGTTTGAGACTGATTGAGTTCATAGAAGATAATTTTTTACGACAGATGGTTACCGAACCAACGCGCAGTGACAATATTTTAGACGTGGTGATGACGAACGCCGAAAATATAGCCGAAGGTTTAGAAATAGGCCAAAGTTTGGAATGGAGTGATCACTAAATTATTAGCTTTAAGCTATTGATAGAAAACAGTAAGGATAGTAAGGTAATAGAAGTCCCTGATTTTCGTAGGGCTAATTTTGTTAGTTTTGCGGATAGGATGAGAGTAGTGGACTGGGGTAATTTATTTATGGGTAATGGCGCAATTTTCATTGGGAGGCGTTTAAAGAAAGTTTTTTTTGAATATCGAAAGGGAGTTTATTCCGCTTAGGCCCAAGCGCGCTAGTAATCATGGTCGGCCCAATTGGTGGACTAGGGAAATAGGTGAGTTCATAAACGAGCGTGACAGAGCGTATAGACTTAATAGGCGCAATGGCACGGTAGCTAACTTTAATATATACATCGAGCTTAGACGTCAGGTTAAAAGAGCTGTTAGGAATGCTAAGAATAATTTTGAAATACTTATAATACTTATAGCTGCGGAGAGTAAACATAATCCGAAAAAGTTTTTTGACGACGTCAATAATCGTAAGTCGTTAAACGATAAAATAGGCCCTCTAGTGGACGCTAACGGCGCTTTGGCTTCCGATGCTCAGGCGATGGCGGGTATTTTTAATAACTTTTTTGCGACAGTTTTTACCGTAGAAGACGTAAATAATGTCCCCGACGTGGATGATATCGTTCCATTTAGTCATTTAGTAGCAATACTATTTTGAATGAAATAACTGTTTACGAGGGTGAGAGTGCACATTATATCGATAAGCTAAAAGTTAGCAAGGCTCCAGTCCCTGACGCGCTTTATCTTAGACTTTTGAAAGATTTGAAAGACGTTATCGTAGGCCCCTTAACGAAGATTTTTAATAAGTCATTGGAAGCGGGAATCATTCCTGAAGACTTCAAATTAGCTAACGTTACGACGATTTTTAAAAAAGGCGCCCGCACAGTAGCTAGCAATTATAGGCCTATTAGCTTTAACGTCAATTGTTGGTAAACTTTTGGAATCTGTAGTTAGGGATCGTATCATCGATTACTAATAAAGTTGCGATTTGATTAATAGTAGTCAGCATGGGTTTCGACGCCATAAATCTTGTTTAACTAATTTGCTAGAGTTTTATAACGAAATAGTACGGGAATACGATAGGCATAGAGCGGCTGATGTTATTTATTTAGACTATTAAAAAGCGTTCGATACAGTTCCGCATAGAAAATTAACTGCGAAGGTTAAAGCGCACGGTATACGCGGTCAGGAAGCTAACTGGTTAGAAGAATGGCTTCGTGCCAGGAAACAGAAGGTCGTTGTTAATGGTTTGAAATCATGGTGGTTGGATGTAGTTAGCGGTGTCCCTCAGGGTTCAGTGTTAGGCCCATTGCTATTCGTAATCTACATGAACGAAATAGATGTAGGATTGACCAGTAACGTGTCAAAATTCGCGGACGATACTAAAATAGGCGGTAAAGTTCTTAACGTGGATGATAGAAATGGGCTCCAAGACGGTATAAATAGGATTATGGAGTGAACAGATAAGTGGCAGATGCAATTTAACGTAGAAAAATGTAAAGTTTTGCATATAGGTTCTCGTAAAAACAATGACACGTACACGATGGATGATAGAGAGTTAGCGAGCGCTGACGAGGAAGTTGATTTATGCGTACACGTATCTAAGGATTTAAAAGTTAGGAACCAGAGCCTGGAGTCTTGCGCAAAAGCTAATAGGATGTTAGGCTTCATGGCGCATAATTTCGAATTTAAATCGAGGTGTATTATATTGCCCCTTTACAAGTCCCTAGTCAGGCCTCACTTAGAATATACCGTTCAGATTTGGTGCCCGTATTTGCGTGAGGATATTGATAGGTTGGAAAGAGTTCAGCGACGCTGCACTAAACTAATTTTGTCACTACGCAACAAGTCTTACGAAGACAGGATTAAAGAGTTAGACTTGCATTCACTCGAAACTAGGAGATTAAGGGGGGATCTTATTGAAGTTTTCAAACTCGTTAATAAAATCGATAACATTTTGACAAATTGTTCATTTTCGATAACAGTAATACTCGTAATAACGTATTTAAATTACTTGGCAGACGTTTCATTACTAACATCGCTGAAAACTTTTATACATTTAAAGTAACTGATAATTGGAATAATCTTCTCGCGTTCGTCGTGAACTCTACCAGCGTTAGTTTGTTTAAAAACCGTTTAGATAGGCATTTTAAAAATATTAACGTCGTTTAAAATAATAAAACCTTTAGCAACAGGCGCTCTGGAGGTAATAGTCGAGGTTTGAGTCTGTTGACGATTAATGTCAGCTTGTGACATGCCAGTGTGTGGTATGCCAGCAATAAAATTATATTAAAAAAAATATTAGACGAACACGAAGGTAGATGTAACTCGGAGCGTAAACTAACCCAGTTTTTGTTATACTCTTCATCCTTTTTTTTTGTTTTTTCTTATCTTCTCTTTACTTGCTTGTCTGTAGTTTGTATGGTATGACAGTGTTTGAGTTAAGACTGTGTTTGCATGGTTTGTAAACGTTCTTATTTTACTTCTTTTCATCTTTCACCCCTTTCCTATTCTCTTCGACTATTTTTCCGACTAGTCGGCAGTGGCCACCGGATGATGATGGTGAGTCTTTCTCTCTCTTTTCCTGAATGAATGTTAACCCACGAATGATAGTTTTGCTACTATCATTCGTGGGTTAACATTCATTCAGAAAAAGAGAGAGAAAGACTCACCATCATCATCCGGTGGCTACTGCCGACTAGTCGGAAAAATAGTCGAACAGAATAGGAAAGGGGTGAAAGATGAAAAGAAGTAAAATAAGAACGCTTACAAACCATGCAAACACAGTCTTGAGCTAACCTTAGAGTGGATTTTAGGGTCTTTGTTAGCCTTAGCTTCTGTAGATCTGTAGATTGTATATATATATATATATATATAAGCACACCGGACAAAAAATTAGTCACCCCTAATAGCACCGATAGTAGGAAGTTCAAGGTCACACAGAGGGCGCTGATGTAGCATTGGTAAGTGACAAGTAGCGGTGACGTAGCACACAGGGTCAGATCTGTTTCGTGAGGTGGTGAAGAACAAAGTGTGTGTTGGATATAGTCTGCAAAATGGGTCGTGAGGCAGACGTTACTCAGTGGCAAAAAGGAGCCATCGTGTTTGGCAGAGCCCACGGACACAAAATGTCTGAAGTAGCCCAATTTGTTGGTCTGTCAACGCGTACTGTCCAGCGAGTTTACAAAGAGTGGTGTAGTTCGCAATCAACTGAAAATCGACGGCGTAACTGTGGCCGGAAAACAATTCTCGACAATAGTGACCGCCGCCATGTTTCTCGTCTAGTAACTGCAAATCGTTTTCAAACCAGAGAACAATTGCTCCAAGAAACCAATGAGGTTCTCTAGCGACCAATTTCCGAACGGACATTGCGACGAGAACTGCATGCGATGGACATCTGGAGCAGGGTACCACGGAAGAGGCCGCTGTTAACAGCAAGTCACAAATTGGCACGTTATAAATGGGCTCAGAGGCACAAAAACTGGACTGCGGCAGATTGGAAACGTGTAATTTGGTCCGATGAGTCCCGTTTTTGTTTGTTCTCCAATGATGGGAGGCGACGAGTACATCGCAGGTCCAATGAAGCCTTTAATCCTGAATGCGTCGAAGGTGTTGTTCAGGCTGGAAACAGAAAGTGAAGCGCAGGAATAGACACCCACGGACTCTGGCGGAACTTCGGGACCGGCTGATGAACGAGTGGCAGCAAATCGATGTTCAGTACATGCACAACCTCGTAGAGTCTCTGCCTCGCCGGATTCGTGCGGTTATCAAGGCCAGAGGCGCCGTCACACGTTATTAGGTACATTCTGAGAGAGGTGACTAATTTTTTGTCCGGTGTGCTTATATATATATATATATATACATATATATGTGTGTGTGTGTGTGTGTGTGTGTGTGTGTATATATATATATGATAAACACAGACCGTGCATGGAACAAGGAACTCTTCTGGGAAATTACATCCACTATAGTTCGAATAATTAATGATAAATGACAAATACTATAGTTTTTTATTTTTCATGATGGAAAGCCCAACGTGGGCACCGGGTTACTCACAAAGAGGCCGCAAAATATAGCTTTCCTCACCAGCTATCTTCAAAGCAGATAGGATCCAGCTTCGGGACAGGATCTAGGGTTTACAGCTAACACCTAGCCTACTACATTCAGAACCTCAATGTACGCAAGAAACTCGTTGCATTCACGTCGGACATGAAAGAAAAAGGGGTAACTATTGTATTTTTAGCCAAAAAACCAAAACTTAAACCTCAACCGGGACATTGAGCGTCCATTTTTCAAGGCACCTAACACGTATATTAAACGGACGTGTCATGTGCCTTAAAAAGTGGATGCTTAATGTCCCGGTTGAGGTTTAAGTTTTGTTTTTTTGGCTAAAAATACAATAGTTACCCCTTTTTCTTTCATGTATTCAATCCGACGTGAATGCAACGAGTTTCTAGCGTATATTGAGGTTCTGAATGTAGTAGGCTAGGTGTAAGCTGTAAACTCTAGATCCTGTCCCAAAGCTGGATCCTATCTGCTTTGTAGATAGCTGGTGAGGGAAGCTATATTTTGGGGCCTCTTTGTGAGTAACCCGGTGCCCACGTTGGGCTTTCCATCATGAAAAAGAAAAAACTATAGTATTTGTCATTTATCATTACTTATTCGAACTATAGTGGATGTAATTTCCCAGAAGAGTTCCTTGTTCCATGCACGGTCTGTTTAACATATAAGTTTCTCAGGGGACCATTCTGAGTTTGTATATACTGTATATACATACAGGGTGATTCAAAAGTCAGGTTACATAGGGAAATACTGTATTATGTAATGATACAGGGGAATAGTCACATCACATGTTCGATATGGCCACCGTTAACGGCAATGCACTTGTGCAGCCAGCTAGGAATATCACATCAATGCGCTCCTCCTTCGATAACATCTCATAACTCATTTACCTGCAAAGAAACAGAAAAGCCCTATGTAACCTGACTCTGGAATCACCCTGTATATATATATATAGTGTGTACAGGGTGTTTATAAAGTCCCTATCTATTTCAGTGAAAACGTAGCAAAAAGGGTAAAATTCAATAACAATATAATAGAAGGTATGCATTTAAATGAATACTTAAGCATATGATTCTACATGAGCGCCATCAGTATCTCTACAGCATTCGAATCTGTCAGCAGCATTGCGAAACACATTTTGGAGCATGACAGGGGTTATTTTTGTAACTGCTGTTACGATACGAGCACGTAAATGTCCCAGCTTCATTCAGATGGCATTTTAAATACCGTCGTCTTTCAACAAGATGGGGCACCTTGTCATTACGCTAATATTGTTCGGGAGTGCAGGAATACCTCGAAATTCGTCGTTTCGAATTTCGTCGTTTCGCAGATTCGTCGTCAATCTTTTATTACCTATAGTTTCGCAATCCGTCGTCCATATTCGCAGATTCGTCGTTTTTTGAAAAAATGTAAAAAAAACGATCGAAATTGACGAAATTCAACTGTTTACCAACGCAATATATTACATATTTTGCCGAAAAACGAGTAGAATTTGATTAATTAATCTGTTTAATAACATAATGGAGTAAAATGTTTTCTCATTGAAACATGTTATAATCTACCTCGAATTTCGTCGTTTCGTATTTCGTCGTTATTCCGAAACGAATTAACGACGAATTTCGAGGTATTCCTGTACCTGAATGAACGACTTCCAAATCGGTGGATTGGACGTAGAGGCAACAGTCCCTGGGCGGCTCGATCTCTTGACCTAACGTCCTTGGATTTCTTTGCATGGGACTTTATCAAATCAAACGTCTATCAAACGAGAGTCACAGATCTGCAAGATTTACGTGCTCGTATCGTAACAGCAGTTACAAAAATAACCCCTGTCATGCTCCAAAATGTGTTCCGCAATGCTGCTGGCAGATTTGAACTCTGGAGAGATACTGATGGTGCTCATGTAGAATCATATGTTTAAGTATTAATTAAATGTATGCCTTCTATTATAATGTTATTGATTTTTACCCTTTTTGCTTCGTTTTCACTAAAATAGATAGGGACTTTATAAACATCCTGTATATATGTATAATATGGCTTAGACACTCTCCCGATCAAGCCATCCGAACGGCTGTGTTCTGAAGCCATTCAATGGGTTAGGTCAAGCGCCATTTTTCGCCAAGAAACTCCAACGGCCGAATGTGCCTCTCAAGCCATACCCTTAATAAAGACTTTTGTCTTATTTTTCATACATATATATATATATATATATATATATATATATATATTATGAAAATTATTTCCCGAAAGTAACACGTGAAAAATATTTATGATGAATAAAACCACGAAGGAAAGGAAATACAAAACGGTGCTCAAGCGCTTTCGTCTAATGACATCCTCAGGAACACTGAAATACATAAAAGGTTACGGCCTATATATAGGTTACAGAAAGAAAAAAAAATATAAATAAATAACATACATACACACAAACATATATACATATATATATATATACATACATATCTACACACATACACATATATATATATATGAATAGAAACGACATAAGTGTTAAGGAACGTTTCTGCACACGAGGAGGAGAGATAACGAATAAATGAAAAATGAGGCGAATCGCCCGGGAATCGAACCCAGGGCCTTCCAATTGCCGGTTGGACGCGCTACCATTATGCTACGGACCTCACTTAATCACAAATCGAAATTCTCCCACATAGGGCAGAAACCAATGCCCTGAGAGGGCACCCTCGCAAATCGTGAATATGCGCATATAACTGCAATGACCGCGCAGTATATAAATGAATAGAAACGACATAAGTGTTAAGGAACGTTTCTGCACACGATTTGTGATTAAGTGAGGTCCGTAGCATAATGGTAGCGCGTCCAACCGGCAATTGGAAGGCCCTGGGTTCGATTCCCGGGCGGTTCGCCTCATTTTTCATTTATTCGTTATCTCTCCTCCTCGTGTGCAGAAACGTTCCTTAACACTTATGTCGTTTCTATTCATTTATATACTGCGCGGTCATTGCAGTTATATGCGCATATTCACGATTTGCGAGGGTGCCCTCTCAGGGCATTGGTTTCTGCCCTATGTGGGAGAATTTCGATTTGTGATTAAGTGAGGTCCGTAGCATAATGGTAGCGCGTCCAACCGGCAATTGGAAGGCCCTGGGTTCGATTCCCGGGCGGTTCGCCTCATTTTTCATTTATTCGTTATCTCTCCTCCTCATGTGCAGAAACGTTCCTTAACACTTATGTCGTTTCTATTCATTTATATACTGTGCGGTCATTGCAGTTATATGCGCATATTCACGATTTGCGAGGGTGCCCTCTCAGGGCATTGGTTTCTGCCCTATGTGGGAGAATTTCGATTTGTGATTAAGTGAGGTCCGTAGCATAATGGTAGCGCGTCCAACCGGCAATTGGAAGGCCCTGGGTTCGATTCACGGGCGGTTCGCCTCATTTTTCATTTATTCGTTATCTCTCCTCCTCGTGTGCAGAAACGTTCCTTAACACTTATGTCGTTTCTATTCATTTATATACTGCGCGGTCATTGCAGTTATATGCATATATATATATATATATATATATATATATATATATATATATATATGCAATAAACGGAGAAGTAAAAATAAAACTTAAAAATTAAGGATTAGAGGATTAACAAAGAGACATATCGATTTTTAGCACAAGATCAAATGAGTTATAAAAATAATACAAATTTATACTGGAGATACGCCCGAGTTTTAACACTTTGCATTTTTAGAGTCAAGTTTCGATATATATAAAATAAATTGAAGATTAAAAGTTAATAAAGTAGCTTACAAGTTTACCAAAGATTTAGCGTCCTACCCTTTTTATCTAGATTTGTTTTGAAGGAATTCAAAACAACAGGATCGAGTTGAAAAAGACCTTTGCTTATGTTGAAGTTATTTGAAAGTTGAATAATGGCAGACTCAAGAATATTTCTATTGACAATGTTGCTCGAATGAAATAAAACTGAAGCATTATTCCAATCAATACAGTGGGATAACTCTGACAAATGGACAAAAAGAGCACTGGACAACTGTCCTGTTCTGACGGAATATTGATGCTGTTTATACGTGTGTGCAAATCCTTTCCCGTCTGACCTATGTAAAAGGAATCACATTGTTTACACCCAATTTTATAGATAATGCCTGAATTATTGGTAGGGCTATTTTTTACTATGATATTTTTCACAATATTGTTATATGAAAATACTACATTAATATCCAAAAGTTTAAGTACATTAGCAATGCCTAAAAAGCCCGGGAAAAATGGAAGTACTAAAATATTTTTTGACAAAGTACGAGTGTTATTATTGACACGATAGAAAGTTCGTTTTGCCTTGTTGAGACAAGATTCCATAAACGCAGATGGGTAACACAGATCACTTCCAATACCGTTGATTTTTTCCAATTCGGCATCGATGTATTCCGGACTGGCGATCCTAAGGGCGCGGAGAAACATTGATGAAAAAATGGCCTTCTTAGTGGGGGTGTCATGTCCCGAGTAAAAGTGTACGTAGGACAAGTTGTTTGTTGTTTTCCGATAGATACTAAACTTAAAACCTGGGTTTTCCCTATGTACACGCACATCCAAAAATGGGATTGACTTGTCTTGTTCCACTTCTAAAGTAAACTTAATGGAGGGGACTTGATCATTTAACTGAAGGAGGAAGTTATCCAGGTCACGATTCATGGGCCAGATACACAAAATATCGTCGACGTACCGCAACCAAGGGATGCCAACCCCCAGGATTCTCGGAATGTAAGTAATTTCGAAAAACTCCATATAAATATCGGAGAGGAGGGGCGATAAGGGGTTGCCCATGGCCATCCCAAACACTTGTTGATAATACTCGTTATTGAAAGTGAATTTACAGTCTTTAATGCAAAGCTTAATAAGTTCCAAAACAATGTGTGAAGGTAGTGGCAGGTCATACTTATGTAATTCTTGGGAGAGAAAGTCAAGCATATCATCAATCGGCACTTTTGTAAACAATGAACAAACATCAAAACTGATCAATCTATCGTTAGTTTCAGTACGTGCATTATTCAATTTTTCAGTAAGATCCATGGAATTTTTTACATGTGAATCAGAGATAGTTCCGAGAATGGGGGACAAGACTTTGACAAGCCATTTTGAGAGTTTATAAGTAATAGAGCCCACCGAGCTAATAATAGATAAAAAGGGTAGGACGCTAAATCTTTGGTAAACTTGTAAGCTACTTTATTAACTTTTAATCTTCAATTTATTTTTATATATATCGAAACTTGACTCTAAAAAGGCAAAGTGTTAAAACCCGGGCGTATCTCCAGTATAAATTTGTATTATTTTTGTAACTCATTTGATCTTGTGCTAAAAATCGATATGCCTCTTTGTTAATCCTCTAATCCTTAATTTTTAAGTTTTATTTTTACTTCTCCGTTTATTGCATATATATATATATATATATATGTGTATGTGTGTAGATATGTATGTATATATATATGTATATATGTTTGTGTGTATGTATGTTATTTATTTATATTTTTTTTCTTTCTGTAACCTATATATAGGCCGTAACCTTTTATGTATTTCAGTGTTCCTGAGGATGTCATTAGACGAAAGCGCTTGAGCACCGTTTTGTGTTTCCTTTCCTTCGTGGTTTTATTGATCATATATATATATATATATAATATTTAGGAGAAATCCAATGACAAGGAGAAATGTAAATGCCATGAAAAGTCTTCTTTATTGCGCAACGTTTCGAGCAATACGCTCATCTTCAGGCTGTTTAATAACAATGTGAAATTAAAATCAATATTGAATGAAAAACAAACAGAAATTTCTATAACCTATTCGTAAAGACAAATTTTAAAAGACTGAGAAAAGAGGGTTAAGTTCTAAGTTATACAGATTTACATATAAAAATTAAGAAGTTATTTTTAAATACATGTAGTAAATGTGAAATTAATACACTGGAAAAATTACCAATAGTACACTGGAACAATGGAGCTATCTACCTTACACAGCAGTATCCGAGGCCGACTAATTTGAGCAGAGGAAACGGGAACGAAGGATGGCGAGGGAGATAGGGGAAGGAGGGATTATAAGGAATTGGGGAAGGAGGAGGGATCATAGCAAATTGAGAGGGACGGACGATGAGTCAACATTCAGACTAGGGGACAATGCTTTAATGAAAAGGGATTCTAAAATTCTTAGTGAGTTGGGACAAGTATTACAACCAAGAATTTTAAAATTGTCTAAAGTGACATCAATTTTGCATTTGATGCTATGTTCACGAATGCTGGAGGCTTCCTTAGTTTTTAAAATTTTACCTGTTCGGCCACTTATTCCCATATGCGAATAAAATCTAGCCCTGAGAGAGCGAACAGTGCTGCCGATGTAATTCCCAAGGAGACACCTGGGGCAGGTAAATAAATATACAACACCGCTACGCAACGAGTCAGGGGTTCGATCCTTCGCTGAGAAAAAGCTACCTAAAGACGTTTTATTAATAAATATGATGCGGAAATCAGTATGATAAAAAAATTTCCTTAACAATTTTGTAAATTTAAGCTTAAATTCCTTATTCAAGGGACCCATTTCAGGTACCAAGAAATATTTTATATCCTTCGGCACTGTAATACATGGAAGTTGAGGGCTATAAACATTATTTAAGAAGGATCTAATTAGTTTGTCTACATATTGAACAGGAAAACTATTATTAGTAAAGTATGATCTTAGATTATTAAATTCATCATTAAGTAAGGTAAAATTAGAGGTCAAATTATATCCTCTGAACAGGAGAGTTTTAATACAAGACATCTTATAGTTGAAATCAGTAAAACTAAAAAAATTCATGCCCAAACCAGTGAAAGTGGGTTTCCTATAAACTGATGTAGTAATAGAATCACCGTTTTTCGAAATTAAAAGATCTAAGAAGGGGAGGGAGCCATTTTGCTCAGTTTCCATTGTATACGTTATATTGGGGTGCAAAGAATTTAGGAAGTTAAAGAATTGTTGCGCTTGTACCGCATTATCAAAGACTGCTATCGAATCATCAACGAAGCGTCGATAGAAAATTGGCTTGAGATGAGTGGGAGATTGTCTAAAAATTACACTTTCTAAATGAGTCATAAAAAAGTCAGCTGCTAACGGTCCGACTGGTGATCCCATCCCTACCCCATCAATTTGTTGGTAAACCTTATTGTTGAAAGTAAAATTTGTCTTTACGAATAGGTTATAGAAATTTCTGTTTGTTTTTCATTCAATATTGATTTTAATTTCACATTGTTATTAAACAGCCTGAAGATGAGCGTATTGCTCGAAACGTTGCGCAATAAAGAAGACTTTTCATGGCATTTACATTTCTCCTTGTCATTGGATTTCTCCTAAATATTAAATTGAAGCTCTGTAGAAGCAACCCGCATAATTATATATATATATATATATATATATGCATGCTTACATTTCATATATACACAATTTAAATACACATACATATATAAACATACAATTCATATATATATATATATATATATATATATATACATATATACCTTTGTAGGCCTAAGCTGCTAAGTTAGGTTACACCCCATCCCCTTTCGATGGTCTACCCCCGACCCCCCTTCCTGCATATACCCCTCCACCCCACTTTGGATTGTACCAGTGTTTTGCAATGTTGCAGGGTTATGGTTCTGCAACAATACTTGCAACAATCAATATTGCATTGCAATTGCATTTCATTCTATATTTTTGCGGGCATACTACTAAAGTAATAAATGGAATAAAAGTTGAAAATGCATGGCAGGTAAATTACAAAATGTTATTTGATCAGTAATATAAACGATATTTAACAGTATTTCGGCTCTATATGTAGGATAGAGCATCATAAAAGCGTCACTGGTATAATAGAATTATTTGTTATCAGCTGAAAAGCCTTCTAAAGACTTTTCTCTGTTATTAGTGTTTGAGAGGGACTTTGCATTGTTATGTGGGGTGTTTGACTGACAAAAGAGGTACAATTATGTACATTGGAAATTGAAGGTGGGGATGAAAGAAGGCAAGCAATTCATGGGCACAATAAAAGCTCTGATAGGAAGGAAACATTTATGAGGTTCATACAGCAAAAGATTTACATGATGATGAATGTATTATATGACGGTGCGTATATTCGTATCAACAATAATGTATAGATGTGAGAAGTTTGTTTGGCATGATAGTTCACTGTCAAAAGTGAGAGCAGTTGAGATTAGTAAGTTAAGAAGCACGATTGATATGAAACGGATTCACTGCATGAGAAATGAGAATGTTCGGGGAAGGTGTGGAGTGAAAAAGTCAGTAGAGATGAGAAGGGAAGCTAGTAAGTCACGTTGGTATGGACATATGAAGAGAATGAATGGTGATAAGACTGTGATAAACCTGCATGGTAGTTACTGCGTGATTGTGAAAAGTAAAGGAATACCATGTGAAAGATGGAAGTATGTGATTAGTAAATGTGAGTGAAGTTCATATAAATAAGGCGGTAACACTGGATCCCTGAGGCTGGAGTGATGCCTTATTCCCGGAGGTGAACCATTTGTGTCCTTGTCTATGTAACGGATTTTAGTTTTTGGTTCCGAATTCGAATGTGTTGCCTTTCGTGTGGAGAAAGGGAAATGGGTTCTCAATAACGTAATAATTTATAAATAAAGTGAATGATCTGTTTGAAAAGCTCTCAAGCTTCTTGACGAGAGAATATGTTAATTATATCATTTACATATTTAAATTTTATTCTTTGAAAACTAATCAATTATTTATTATATAACTGTATAATTAATATGTATTCTTTTTCTGTAGAATTTGGCGTTTGGCGTTTTGAAAGATTTCTTTAATTTCCGCAGCTGTCCTAAGTCCACTGTATTGCCCAGTTACATATCCTTTAATTATGCCCTCTCAATTCAAGTGCATTGAATTATATTACATCTTTTTACATTGTATGAAAATAATTAAAATATTGTATATCATTATGATCTTATAAAGTACAATGAGCATATTATGCACGGCATTAAAAGTCGCTTACTGATTTGGTATTCTCTAGAAAGCGCAAAAGATTTTCACACACAGAGTCATATATATATATATATATATATATATATATATATGCTGCAAACCCACAAGGAAAAAGAAATAAGTAATGTTTTATTGTGAAATTCATCCCATATATATATATATATATATAATAATGAACAGGAACACCAGAGAAAATACAAACATCCTTCAAGGTTTAATAGTACCAACGTTTCGGAATGCACTAATTCCATCTTCAGGGCTAAAACAATAAAATTCCAAATCACATACAAAATTACAAAATACAAATTGCTTAATAACAATTTAAAATAAACTTTAAAAAAAAAAAAATTATAAAAGTAGCTAAGAAAATGTAAAACATTAAAACTAAAAGGTAAATAAATGTGAAGTTAAAAAGTTAAAATTATAAAAAGTAAAAGCATTAAAACTGAAATGTAAATAAAATAAACTAGTACCTTAACCAAAACATAGCAGATCTATCGATGATTCGTCAGAATTTAGGTCTGGTTTTAGTTTATAAATAAACAGAGACTCCATAATTTTAAGCTTAAGGTCAGAGCTTCCAGCAGCAAGTACGGTGAAATTAGACTGTGAAATTGGGTGGTTATTGTTGTGCGAGTGATTACGTATGAGAGAATTAGGTGGTTTGCCAAGGGGTAAATTTGTACGGACCGATTTACCGAGATGTTCGTAAATACGAGATTTTAAATGTCTTTTAGTTTTACCTATATATGACCCCATACAGTGGTCACACTTGTATTGATAAACTATAGATGACTTAAGAAGTGTAGGAATAACATCCTTGTATTTAAATAACTGGTAAATCGATTTAGACGGGGTGAATATAATTTTTATACACAGTTGTGGGTAGAATTCCTTGAGCAATTTTAAAAGTTTATTTCTAATGTTAAAACTTGAGGTTCCCATATAGGGCAAAGTGAAATACAGGATATCTTTGGGGACTGTAATTAAGTTTCTAGTTGTAGGGCTTATTAGTCTGTTTAAGGTTCTGCCTATTGTAGTCTCGACCAGTCTAGAAGGGAAATTATTCTTGGCAAGGAGTTTTCGGATGAAATCTAGTTCATCGTGTAGTTTGAAGTAATCTGAACAGATATTGAAAGCTCTATTGGTCAGAGTCGAGATTAAATTTCGTTTGAAACCTAAAGGGATAAGGAAGAAAAGTTCATAGTAAGATTGGTAAATGTCGGCTTTCGGTAAACGGAAGTTTCAAAAGAGGAATTAGTTTTTATTATCTTAATGTCCAAAAAGGACAGAGAGCTATTAGATTCAACTTCTGAAGTAAATTGAATGTTAGGGTGCTTAGAATTAAGGTAATTACGAAACAAAGGGATATGGTCTGGTGATTTAAACAGGAGAAAAGTGTCATCAATATATCTTCTATAAAAAACCGGTTTAAAGTTGGAAGGACACTCATTCAACCATTTGACTTCATGATGACACAGAAACGCGTTAGCTAAGGTGGGACCAAGAGGCAGACCCATTTGAACACCTTCAGTCTGTTTAAAATATTCACCGTTGAATATAAATATAAGGTCTTCCACGGAAAATTTTAATAGTTCTTTCATTTGGCCTCTATTAAAACCCTGCACAGTATCAGTATTATTAAAAAGATTATCAATACATATATCAATAGTTTCTGCAACAGGCACATTGGTAAATAAAGATTTTACATCGAAGCTAGCCATTGTGTAAGAATTATTATTTAATGAGGTAATTTCTCTAACGAAAGAAAAAGAATCCCGTGCTGTATACAAATTATAAGTTATAGGTGATAGTATGGGAACCAAGAATTTTGAAAGGTTATAACTAAAAGTTCCTAGAGCCGATAAAATTGGCCTAAGCGGACAATTAGGTTTGTGTATTTTAGGGAGTCCATACATAATGCCTGGGCTGGATCCAGAAACAAATAATTTACTAAAGTAACTGGTGACATTTTTGCTTTAATTTTAAAACAGGAAGATAAAATTAATAGGTATCTTAGAAAACTTAAATCTAATAATATAATCTCAGCCACGGTTTTTACTAAATTATTTGTTTCTGGATCCAGCCCAGGCATTATGTATGGACTCCCTAAAATACACAAACCTAATTGTCCGCTTAGGCCAATTTTATCGGCTCTAGGAACTTTTAGTTATAACCTTTCAAAATTCTTGGTTCCCATACTATCACCTATAACTTATAATTTGTATACAGCACGGGATTCTTTTTCTTTCGTTAGAGAAATTACCTCATTAAATAATAATTCTTACACAATGGCTAGCTTCGATGTAAAATCTTTATTTACCAATGTGCCTGTTGCAGAAACTATTGATATATGTATTGATAATCTTTTTAATAATACTGATACTGTGCAGGGTTTTAATAGAGGCCAAATGAAAGAACTATTAAAATTTTCCGTGGAAGACCTTATATTTATATTCAACGGTGAATATTTTAAACAGACTGAAGGTGTTCAAATGGGTCTGCTCTTGGTCCCACCTTAGCTAACGCGTTTCTGTGTCATCATGAAGTCAAATGGTTGAATGAGTGTCCTTCCAACTTTAAACCGGTTTTTATAGAAGATATATTGATGACACTTTTCTCCTGTTTAAATCACCAGACCATATCCCTTTGTTTCGTAATTACCTTAATTCTAAGCACCCTAACATTCAATTTACTTCAGAAGTTGAATCTAATAGCTCTCTGTCCTTTTTGGACATTAAGATAAAAAAACTAATTCCTCTTTTGAAACTTCCGTTTACCGAAAGCCGACATTTACCAATCTTACTATGAACTTTTCTTCCTTTATCCCTTTAGGTTTCAAACGAAATTTAATCTCGACTCTGACCAATAGAGCTTTCAATATCTGTTCAGATTACTTCAAACTACACGATGAACTAGATTTCATCCGAAAACTCCTTGCCAAGAATAATTTCCCTTCTAGACTGGTCGAGACTACAATAGGCAGAACCTTAAACAGACTAATAAGCCCTACAACTAGAAACTTAATTACAGTCCCCAAAGATATCCTGTATTTCACTTTGCCCTATATGGGAACCTCAAGTTTTAACATTAGAAATAAACTTTTAAAATTGCTCAAGGAATTCTACCCACAACTGTGTATAAAAATTATATTCACCCGTCTAAATCGATTTACCAGTTATTTAAATACAAGGATGTTATTCCTACACTTCTTAAGTCATCTATAGTTTATCAATACAAGTGTGACCACTGTATGGGGTCATATATAGGTAAAACTAAAAGACATTTAAAATCTCGTATTTACGAACATCTCGGTAAATCGGTCCGTACAAATTTACCCCTTGGCAAACCACCTAATTCTCTCATACGTAATCACTCGCACAACAATAACCACCAATTTCACAGTCTAATTTCACCGTACTTGCTGCTGGAAGCTCTGACCTTAAGCTTAAAATTATGGAGTCTCTGTTTATTTATAAACTAAAACCAGACCTAAATTCTGACGAATCATCGATAGATCTGCTATTTTTGGTTAAGGTACTAGTTTATTTTATTTACATTTCAGTTTTAATGCTTTTACTTTTTATAATTTTAACTTTTTAACTTCACATTTATTTACCTTTTAGTTTTAATGTTTTACATTTTCTTAGCTACTTTTTATAATTTTTTTTTTTTTAAAGTTTATTTTAAATTGTTATTAAGCAATTTGTATTTTGTAATTTTGTATGTGATTTGGAATTTTATTGTTTTAGCCCTGAAGATGGAATTAGTGCATTCCGAAACGTTGGTACTATTAAACCTTGAAGGATGTTTGTATTTTCTCTGGTGTTCCTGTTCATTATTAAACTGCGTTTTCCACGCCACCAATCAATAGCCGATATATATATATATATATATATATATATATATATATATATATATACAGTATATATATATATAATTCGTGAAAGGATGTTGAGAATGGACGGTCTACATGAAGCTTGGAGAAGTAAATCGGCCATTAAAAGCCATCGGAATCATTTTCTCATCCGAAGAAATCTTCGCAATCCTTCCATTTGGAATGAATTATTATTTGATCATTGATAGTCAAACACAACTTGAACAGAAGATTTCGCCTCCATTAATATTATATCCACAGATTTTGTGCGCATTTTCTTGAATTATGTAATATTCTTTAATGGACGAATGAATTATACATAAAATGGTTAACTTATACAGCGTCTTTTATTAAGGATAAAATAAAATTCATATTTCTGGTAATATATATATATAACGTTGGTGGTGTAGTGGTTAGCGTCGCTGACATCGAATCCATCTGCCCCGGGATCGAGATCCGGTAACGGCAGGCGGCGCGCACCAAAACCCAGCTGTTCATCCTTCCGTACAATAAAGAAAGTAGGTGGTGGTACATGGTGGGGCGTGGTTCAGATTCCACGTTAAACTGTAGGTCTAAAGGTGGAGTGAAAAGCTTGACCTTCGTCAATATGAACAATCCGGGCGGAATCAAACCAAAGGTAATATATATATATATATATATGATACACACACCGTGGATGGAACAAGGAACTTTTCTAGGAAAATTAAATCCACTATAGTCCGAATAAGTAATGGTAAATGACAAATACTATAGTTTTTTCTTTTTCATGATGCTAGCCCGACGTGGGCAACAGGTCACTCGCAAAGAGGTCCCAAAAATATAGCTTCCCTCACCAGCTATCTGCAAAGCAGATAGGATCCAGCTTTGGGACAGGATCTAGGGTTTAAAGCAGTAGCCCAGCTACATTTAGAACCTCAATATAAGCAAAAGACTCGCTGCCTTCACGTCAGATTGAGTACATCAAAGAAAAAGGGGTAACTATTATATTTTTTGCCATCATGAAACGGACATGTTATGTGCCATGAAAAGAGGACGCTCAATTCTGCAAGTTGAGATTTAAGTTTTGATTTTTGGCAAAAAATATAATAGTTACCCCTTTTTCTTTGATGTATTCAATCTGAAGTGAAGGCAGCGAGTCTTTTGCTTATATTGAGGTTCTAAATGTAGCTGGGCTAGGCTGCTTTAAACCCTAGATCCTGTCCCAAAGCTCGATCATATCTGCTTTGCAGATAGCTGGTGAGGGAAGCTATATTTTTGGGACCTCTCTGCGAGTGACCCGTTGCCCACGTCGGGCTAGCATCATGAAAAAGAAAAAACTATAGTATTTGTCATTTACCATTACTTATTTGGACTATAGTGGATTTAATTTTCCTAGAAGAGTTCCTTGTTCCATGCACGGTCTGTGTGTATCATAAAAATCTTCAGGGAACCATTCTGAGTTCATTCCCATATATATATATATATATATATATATATATATATATATATATATATATATTAGGTCATCCCATAAGTAATGCGGCATTTTTTAATTTTTTTTTTTCCATTCTTATCATTATTTTACGGATAGAAATCAAACAACTCTGAAGTTATTTATATTTAAATAAATATTTATTTAAATATAAGTAACTTCAAAGAGTTGTTTGATTTCTATCCGTAAAATAATGATAAAAATGGAAAAAAAAAAAATTAAAAAATGCCGCATTACTTATGGGATGACCTAATATACAGTGTGTCCGTAAAGTCATGGTGGGATTTTAAATAGCTATATTATTGCAACGAAACATGATAATGAGATGAAACAATGCCAAATTGAAGAACAACTCTCAAAGTTGTATCTTGTAGTTAGTCTAGGCTAAGCTTAACCTTTATCTCGTAGTTAGTCTCGGCTGTCCACATGCCTATGTTGAACATGAGCGTAATAGCCCGAAAGTTAATGTGTGGTGTGCTCTTGCACGAGATCGAGTGATTGGCCCATTTTTCTTCGCGGAACCCACTGTGACGTCACACAACTACCTCGCTATGTTGGAACATTTTGCAGTACCCCAATTTATTGACAATAATGTCATCTTTCAGCAAGATGGTGCTCCTCCGCACTATGCCAACGTTGTTCGAGAATTCCTTAATGAAAAATTTCCACAGAGATGGATAGGAAGAGGAAGATGGAAGCCATGGCCTCCACGCTCTCCGGACCTGACACCTTTGGACTTTTATTTGTGGGGTTACGTCAAGCAAAGCGTGTACAGTGTACCCATTAGGGATATTCATCACTTGCACGAGCGAATCACGGAAGCTATCGCATCCGTCACTCCTGATGTTCTTGGGCGTGTGTGGCTGGAATTGAATCACCGCCTAGATGTCTGCAGGGCTACCGGAGGAGCCCATATCGAACTACGTTAAATAAAGTTATTCTTTTAGAGTTGTTCTTCAATTTGCCTTTTTTTCATCTCATTATCATGTTTCGTTGCAGTAATATAGCTATTTAAAATCCCACCATGACTTTACGGACACACTGTATATATAATGTTACAGTAACCTTGTGAAACTAATGATTTCATGAAATCCCTGAAATTTTCAGTAAATTCGCGTACTTTATACCAAGATCTAAATTGACAAAAAGTGGATAACCTAAACTTAACCTAAACTAGGTTGGATTATGTTTAATCAGAAATATGTATTTCCACTATTAACAATCCTACACTGCATCCCCAAATAGCTTCCTGTGAATTGAACACGTTTGTTAAAAAATTTTGACTCTCGAGAGTCCCCATCAAACTTCTCGTTTGTATCAATGGGGTAAATATCTGAAAACGCCCAGTGCTCTGGAACCAGACCCGGTCAGCACCTCCTTCTACCTTTATTGGCAAAAGGGAAAGTGCTGTTTCTACTTATACTATATCCTAACTAACCGACTCTGTAAACAGCTCCCTTTACATTGATGTGGTTAAAAATAAAATGGGGCGAGCTAAAGAAAGAAACGAGGGATAAGTGAAAGTGGCTCCACAAAAAAACATAACATAGCTATTCAGAGGTTTTGACCTCGCACTTGTTTATTATGACAAACCCAGGTATGATATACATGAGACATATCACATGTGATACAGTGGCAGCCAACGTGTTAATATATCTGCACTGTCTACCTTTCTCCTAATTCTATTGACTATCCAAAACTTTTTGACTACATCACTCCGAAAGTGGAACACATTCTATTCCACTCTCCTTTCGCTGAAATCTCCGTTTTAGATGATTTCAATGTTCCCCACCAATGTTCCTCCCATTTCACTGACATCTCTGGTGAACTAGCTTACAACTTTTCTATTATGAATGACCTAGAGCAGATTGCACAACACCCTACCCGATCAACTTTATTTTTAACTACTCATCCTTCTTACTCTGTCAAACCTTTTCTCCGTTACGCTCATCCGACCACAATAATATACCCGTTTCCTGTACTGTCGCTCTAGTTCGGCCTTTAGATCCTCTCAAGAGGAGGCATCTTTGGCATTTTGGCGTCTCCGATTGGGAGGCCCTTGGGCAGTATTTTTTTAATTTCCTATGGAATGATCACTGCTTCCGTGGCCGGAACCACTCCGATGGCGCTGAGCGCATCACGGAGGTGATTATCTCAGGCACGGAGGCGTACATTCCATATTCGTTTTCTAATACTAATGTAAAATTTTTTCAATTAACTTTGCTTGTTCTAATGTTATCCGCAACAGAGAGAAGGCTTTCAGAAGGTACGGTCGCCATCCAACTCCTGACTCTCGCTCTCTTTATATTACTGCCCGGAATCGTGCAAAGTCTGTTCTTCGACTTGCTAAAACTTTCTTCATCAGACGGAAATGTGAAAGCCCATCGAATTCTAATTTTTATCGCTCTTTCTGGCACCTAGCCAAGAACCACTCCAACAACTTCGCTTCTTTGTTTCTTCCTCCTTTTCATTCTGACCGCTTAGTTGCCGTCTCTTCTCCTGATAAAGCTGAACTCTCCGTTCAAACTTTCACCTCCAACTCACCCTCGATGATTCCGGTACTGTTCATCCGTCCCCTTCCCTCCTGGCTTAATTATGTAAGAAATTAGAATTTCTTCAAAAGATGTTTTTTCTGTCCTATCTGCCCTATCAACTCTAGGAAGACGTACAATCCTGATGGGATCCCTCCTACTGTTCTCAAGAACTGTGCTTCTGTGCTGACAGCCTGCCAAAGCAAACTCTTTCATCTTTATCTTTCATCTGGAGCTTTTTCTTCCCGCTGAAAGTTCGTTATCATTCAGTCTGTCCCATAGAAGGGTGAACGCTCTCAACCCTCTAACTATCGCCCAATTGCCTTGATCTCTTGCCTTTCTGACGTTTTTGAATCTATACTTAATAGGAAGATTCTTAAAACTTCTCTACTCATAATTTTCTTTCAGGTCGTCAATACGGGTTCCGTAAGGGACGCTCTACTGACGATCTTCTTGCATATCTCTCTGACTCTTGGTCATCCTACTTTGCAATTTCGCAGTCTCAATGATCTTTAAATTCACACTTCCTGTCCTATCTACTCTGCCGATGATTCCACCCTTCACTTCTCCACCCGCTTCACAAGGCGTTGCTCTCAACAGTCACTCCATGATTCGCGTGAGGGGGCCATGGCGCACCTGACGTTTGATCTTTCTATCTCTGACCGGGGCAGAAAAAACATTATGGTTTTCAATGCCTCAGAAACCCCGCTCCTTCGTCTGACTACTCGTCACAATTTTGTACGACTATTGCCTTATCTTCAAAAATACATAACTCAGAAATTCCTCTTCTCTTAACATTCTTGGTGTTTCCTTTTCCCGTGATCTTCCCTGGAAAGATCACATATATTCTCTTTCTAAAACAGCTTTTAAAAGGTTAGGTCTGGTGTGTCGGCTCCGCAGTTTCTTTCCCCCCAACTCAGCTGCTGTCTCTGTACAGGTTTATTTTCCACCCCTGTACGGAGTACGCTTCTCATGTGTGGGTCGGCTCAACCCGCACAGCTCTACTTGACCAGGTGGAATCAAAGTCTCTTCGTCTCATCAATCCCCAGCCTCTTACTGACTGTCTTCACTCTCTCTCTCTTCGCTGTAATGTTGCTTCCCTCTTTACTATTGCTATTATAACGGGCACTTTTTTTCTAAACTCTCTAACTGCATGCCCCCTCCTTTAAGGAGAACATGCAGTATCATTTTTTTCGACACATTCCCATTCCTTTTCTGTCCAATTCTCTAACGCAAGGGTTAATCGGTATTCTTAATTTTTCATCTACTCAATCAGTCAAATCTGGAACAACCTTCCTTAAGCCATCTTTCCCCCTGTCTATGACCTTTAATCTTTCAAACGCAGAATGTCCAGGCACTTCAAAAACTCTGGACCTTGATTTTGGCCGTCTTCTTCTTCCATAGCTGGGGAGAGGGGTTTTCGGGCGTTCTCCCATGACACCTACTTTCTGCATAAAAAAAAAATTGCATATCAATAAATACCTGTAAAGGTATGGGATTTTTACTGGATTTTTACTGTGATTTTTACTGTGGCATACTTTCCTGTCTCTGATTGCTACTAACTATTAAGAAGGAGCTGTGAGAACACTGTATTAGATATCTTTATGAAAAGTGTTTCTAAACCTGGGGTTCGCGGGATGTGCTCAGGAGGTCCCAGATGCTTAATGAAAATAAATCAGCTTACATGGAAAATTGGATCTTATTTTTCCAGAGAAAATTACAAAAATATGTAAAATCAGACAAACTTTTTTTTCAAGTGAAAAACTCTTGGTATGTTACAATATGTTTGTTGAAATTATTTTCTGTTAGTTGTAATCTTCATATAAAACTTAGTCTGTCTCTTTCAATGAAATACCCATGTCTGCTTTGCACTTGTTATTTTACTTATAGACTAAAGAGAAAGTAACACAAACAGTAAATCTCATTGCTTTGTTTTAATTACAATCGTTGATAAGAAACCTAATTCGCATTAGTATGAGGTTGTAAATGGAATGAAAACGTTCACTGCTTCAGATACTACACTAATTATGGATTCTCGCTTTTCTGTGCTATTCAAAATGTACGTGAGTCTTCCGACGGTAATGACAACTGCAGGATCTTGTCAGAAGAAAGTTCAATCAATTAATCGTGTAGGTTTCCCGTAAGTTCGACGACAGAGTCTATCACCTTTTCATTGAACGAATTAAATATCAACCTCTTACCAACCTTTCCATCGTCACATGGAAATAGTTCAGGAGCCGATTTTGCAGTTACAGTATGTGCCACATTATCATTTAGGGAATGGCAATTGAATTTTTTTTTTGTCAAAAGTGAATGGCCAGCACAAAAAAGATGAGAACACCGGTCTATGGCCAAGGCAAACATTAATGAATATAAAGTCTTTTATAATTTTCACGTCTATGCTAGATATATTTCTTTATTTTTATGACATTTAGCAATTGGTTTATTGGCGATATACTTATTTATATTTCTGGCTTGAAATGTAAAAAGTTAAACCTAAACTGTCGCGTCTTGATATAAGTTTTATTGCACATACATAATAACTTTTTCTTTACAACATATAAGAAGTAGTTTATTGAAACTATGCATTTATTTTCTATGTAAACGGATTTTCTCTTGAGTAAGCGAAAAACAAAAGAATAAGAAAAAGCGAACCAAAAAATAACACGTTTTTGCAACTACCTTACCTTACAACCTTACAAAGGTTCCGCACGATGATTTCTCATTTCGCGAAGGTCAAGCTAGTCGCCCCTCCCTCCTCTCGAGTTGACTTGGTGAAGTAGTGAGTTGGTTTCTTGTGCTCTCCACCTCACATAGCCAGGTACGCCCGGCTGATCGAGGATTGTTCTGAGCCAGGCGTCTAATCTTCTTTTGAAGATGTCCACTGCAACTCCCTTCGTGTTTCTTAGGTCTTTGGGCAGCTGATTAAAAAGTTTTGGTCCTCTCACTACAAAACTATTTTCCTTCAGGGTTAAGGATGTTCTCTGCCTCGCCTTTAATTTGGGAATACGACACAGTCTACCGTTTCCACTTTCCACCGTTGTTTGGGGAGTTATAGGGTTCAGAGTAAGATTAGGGACTAGTTTCTCCATTATTTTTCCAAGTGTAAATAATGGTGTATCTCTCTCTTCTCCTTTCCAGTGAATATAGGTCTAGTTCGCGTAACCTTTCACAGTAATTTAGTTCTTTGCACCCGTTGATCTTGGCTGTGAAGCTTCTTTGGATCCCTTCCAGCTGTCTAATGTCTTCTTTTTTATATGGGGATGTTAGGACCGAGCAGTATGGGTATGCTCAGGGTTTCCAGTAGAGTAATCATTACATTCCTATCCCTTCGTTCAAAGGTTCTCAATATCTGCCCCGTTATTCTCTTTTCTCTGTTTACTGCTATCTTATTTTGTGTTTCAAATTTCGCATCATCTGTCATTACAACCCCTAAATCTTTTGCTCTAGAATTTCTCTGAATTTCCTGTCCATTTGGGGTATAATATTCCATGGATTTTAGGTCTTCTCTTTTTCCCTACGTAACAGCTGAAATTTCTCGGTGTTAAACTTCATATTGTTGTCTTCCATCCACTTGTAGATTCTGTTTATATCGGTTTGTAGAGATCCTATATCCTCTGAGTTTCTTATTTTTCTACTGCTCTTTGTGTCTTCCGCAAAGGATGTTACTCTGCTGTCTCTGGTAACGTCCTCATCTATGTCAATTAGCATGATTATGAAGAGTAGTGTAGCTAATACTGTTCCTTGTGGTACTGAGCTGAGCATCTCTGATTCTGATGAAGATTAAGGTAGGTTGATTTTCCTCATTTTTTTAGATATCGACTTTGGACTAGTCGAGATAGTCAGGGCTTAATATGATAATAACTGACAAAACATTTCAGATCTCTAGCTTTAACCATTTTTTGAGGAAACCGTTTCAAATATCGTTAAAAAATCGTACCGAAAAATACCGCATTTTCGCAATTTTCGGCCGAAAAAATCATGCTATTTTCATAAAAAAATCCTGAAAAAAGTTACAATTTTATTGAAAAAAGTAAAAAAAACATGTACAGAGTCAAATAGACACATTTAGATCCCAAGATCATCATAATTTTCACTGTAAGAGCCCTTAGAAGCAAAGGAAGGCCTCATCTGGCGGTTTAGGGCTTTGGCCAGAATGTGTTTGTGCCTTGATTCGAGTCCATAAACAGTATGGGAAGCTTCAGATGTCAGCTTCACGGCCCTTTCAACACTCTGAGAATGTGAAGGCAGATCAGGCAGCTCCAGCTTGGTGCCATTCAGCAATGCTTCTTGAAGCTCCTGGTCAGAAAAGTCTTCTGTGAGAGCAGGTTCACAGATGCCACTTTGAGAAAGGTTGATTAGTTCTGACCAGTGGGTAGCTTCAATGTTGATGGCTGTGATCTTCTTCAGCCTCTTCTTGGCTGGCTTCCCACTTCTGAAAGAATAATAATTAATTTATTTTTTATTCCAGTTTAAGATTTAATCCTTATTAGTCTCAGAATTGCTGATATAATTTAACTTAAATTAAAAAAAAAAAAAAACCCGAGTTCTATAAATCCCCATAATCGAATTTTTTTTCAGAAAGAAGGTAAGATTATTTCCATTATCAGAGGGGAGTGGGGGGAATTGGGATAAGAAAATGTGAAAAAAAATTCGATGATGGGGATTTATAGAACTCGGGCCTTTTTTTTATTAAATAAATCCCCATAATCAAATTTTTTTTTCACATTTTTTAAAATTAATAAATGCTTACCTGATTGACAGAATTTTCTTGAGAGCAGCTTCTCTCACTTCCAAGTCATCAGACTTCATCATGGAGTACAGCACATTCTCGGGCAGCAAGGCAAAAGAATTTACTTCAGGTTCTTGAAAGCAACACCCTGGATTTCTTCAGACTGCTGCTTGATCCTCTGGATCATGTTGAAGATGTACAACGGCTGATTGTGGAACTTGCTGTCCCTTTTGATCTCAAACCAACTGACTGCATACACTTCCACAATGAACTTGATGGCCTGGTGAAGCTTATCCTGTAGTTCTGGAGGGTAAGCACCTCTGGTCCACAGACACATCAATCTAATTGCCAAAGTCAACCATCTTGCATGGTTTAATGGTCCAATTTTCCAGGCAGCAAATCTTGGGTTGACTTTGCCCCTGGAAATTCCTAGCACATACTCCAAAAGAAGCCTCTGGTCTCTACTGAGATCATTCAGTGTCTCCTCAGCAAATTCCATGTCATCCAGGGGGCCACTGAGTTTGGTGAATTCCACTTGTGGCAGATCTTGGTAGTCAATTTCACAGTTTTCCCAGCGGACCAGTAAAAGCAGTGGGACTTTTGGTACTGCCATCAAGATGCTTGAAAACAGCTCTGAAAGGAAGCTCATTCTGATGGAGTGAACAGCCAATGGTGTGCAATTTCCGCTCAATTTTATTTTCCAGAGCTGTTACAAGGCCTCCCTCCCAGCCAGTGTTTGTATTTGTGTTGTCAAGGAGGACAGCTTTCAGGGTATGAACACTGTTAAACTCCTCCAAGACACTAGCAACTTCTTCACCAAGAAGAACTCCAGTCGCACCTTTAATTGGGATGACTCTGTGAGTAAGATATGTTCCACTTTCAGTTCCCGGCTCCTTTGTGAAAGTCAAATGGTGCTCTTGTCCCTTTCCTTTCTTCAGCTTAGTCTCCCCATTTTCATCCTTAACTTCTCTGTACAGCAAAGTGTCCTTGTCAACTTTCCCATCAACCCCAATACAGACTAACTTTTCCAGACCCTCATTGTGCTTTTCATCACTTTTCACTTTCATTCTAGCTTTTTCCCTGTCCATTTTCGATTTATCAACTATTATCTGTTTCACATGAATGCCAGGCTTAAGCAGGTCCATAGCTTGTAAGTCCAGGGGGAAGGCATTAGCAAGACTTGCCCCAAGATTGGAAGAAACATCACCCCTGATCAGTTCCATGGCATATCTGGGGGTTTTCAAAAAGCTGTAACCTCCACTTGGGTGCCTCCTTGACTTGAACTCTTCAGCTTCACCACCAGATGGCTGAAATGAAAATAAAAAATAAATTACTAAAGCGAAAATGGGGGAAAATAGGGGAAAAAGTAGGGAAGAATATGGGTAAAAATCGACGAAAATGGGCGGAAATAAGAATAAACTAATTAAACGAAACTGGGGGAAAAAAGTGGGAGAATAGGGGGAAAAAATGGGTAAAAATTCAGGTAAAAAGTCGGCGAAAATGGGCGAAAAAAATAATAAATTACTAAAGCGAAAATGGGGGAAAAAAGGGGGGAAATAGGGACAAAAAGTAGGGATAAATTTGGGTAAAAATGGGATAAGATATAAGAAACAAACATATTACCTCTCCTGATTCTCCTGAGCTGGATTCAAAAGAAATATCTTGTGAAGGTGTAGAGGCAAAAGTGGCCAAATCCACTTCCTGCTGCTGTTGAATCTGACTCGGTAATCTTTCTGCTTCAGCTGCAGCCATCTGGTCTCTCTTCACAGCAGCTTTATCCACAGATCCCAGCTAGAAAGAGCCCTTGGGTCCTATTTTGGCCCTCTGATCTGTCAAGTATTCCCTCTCCTCTACTGGAACCTGAAATATTAAAGTATATTAAATAGCGGATCTAAAATAAGAGATAAAATCCTGAAAAAAAATTGATTATTAATTTCTATTACCAGGCGGGGGGAAAGGAAGATTACAAGAGGAAAATGCGGATATTTTTCAATTACAAGCATTGAATTTCCTTCCATTTAAAAGGCACCTAATCGCACTAAGTTAGGCCAGTTAAAAGTTTAAAAAATAATAGCTTTACCTTCTTACTGGGAGGACAAGTGCAGATTATGTGCTGTGTTTGACAATTTTCTTTCTTGCATTTCACAGCATTGTCATCACAGGGACGAACAGGTAGCTTACAGGTGCAAGCAGAAATGTAAAAAAGTTTATCCAGCTTTTCCTCCAGATTCTGCTCCTGGACTGTACAAAGAGATTTCCTGTTTATCTCTTTTGCTTTCTTGAAGCACACTTTATCCACCAATTTCACTACATAATATTCCTCATACAGGGGCAGCCGCGGGTTCACTGCCTGCCAGATCTCAATCACATCCTTTGCTATCATTTTAGCAATATCATAGTCTTTCAAGTCCGGGTGGCTGTTTTGGAGGAAATAACTGTACTGAATAACTTGGCGGAGGGTAGGAGGCTCTGTTTTATCCAAAGGGGAAGGCTGGCCACTGAATTTTTTGGCACTATCACTTCGAGTTAACACTGCAGACTTCCGTTTTTTTACCCATTTTTATGAAATATCTGAAAATAAACACAATTAAATGAACGCATCATAAAATAACTTAATTTAATACACATTTTATAGGTAAATATCATTAAAAAATACAAAATAATACACTAATAAACATCTATAATGCATTTACAATAAGTTTCAAGCATCGTTTTGTTAAAAAAGCCGAATTTTAATTCATTATTTTGATGAAATAAGGTCCTATATTTTGTCTGTTTACATTGCGCGAATGCCGCGCGCGCGATTTTACGAGTAAAATTCGGCAATTTTACAACTTAAAAATAATTAACAATCCTCAAAAAATACAATCATTTTCACAAATATGAGTTGGTGCAACGTTTTTTATACTGTACATTAATACCTTTCTATTTAGACTAGTCCAAGATCACAGTTCCAAAATCAACCTACCTTAATGAAGATACTCTTTGTACTGTAACGACTTGCCGCCGCTCACTAAGGAAATTATATATATCCATTTCCCTACATTTCCTGTTATTCCCATATATTTCAGTTTATGTATTATGATTCCATGGTCACACTTTTCAAACGTTTTAGCAAAGTTTGTGTATAGTACATCATAGTTTTCATGACTTTCAAGTGCATCAATAATGTTGTTGTAGTGTTCCATTAGTTGTGATAGGCATGATCTGCCTGACCGAAACCCATGTTGGTTATCATTGATTTTTTTCCGAGTTTCCAAAAAGTCAGATTTTCTGTCTAACTATTCTTTCAAATATTTTAGTGAGATGAGATGTAAGCGACACTGGCCTATAATTTTTGGCCTCGGATCGATCTCCTCCTTTATATATTGAGACTATGTTCGCGCTCTTCAGGATGCCCAGTATTTTTCCCGTGTCTAGTGATCGTCTCCATATCCAATATAGGGGGTCAGCGATTGCATTCTTGCAGTTTTTGATCAGTGTGGCATTCCATTTATCCGGTCCTGCTTCTGAGTGTGTTTTTAGTTTCCCTATGGTTTGTGTAATATCATCCGACGTAAAGTCGAAGTCCGTTATACTTTCCCCTTGAAGTTCTTCTTCAAAGAACGCGTTTCTATCGCATATCAATTTGTCAGTTTTTTGGATACTGAAAGATGATTCGTACTGAGCTCTATATTTGAGCTACTTGTGGTAGATCATCAGATAAAGCAATGGTCTCGTTTTTTAAAGGTCCGATAGTCGCATGGTTTTTCCACTTTCTTTTTGCGAAATTATAGAAGTACTTTGAGTTAGCCTTTATCGCTTCTACAGCGTCGTCTTCTTCTTTTTCTGTATGCTTCTCAATTAGTTCCTGTATGACGTCATCGATACTTTGCAGTTTATCAGTTAATATTTTTCTGATGTTGTGTGTTTACAGTTACTTAATTTTGCAGTCACTCTTTTTCTCTTTCGAAACAATGCCCTCCTTTTTCTCTCGAACCTGCTTCTCTTTCCTCTTTATTGTATTTTTGAGACATGTTTTGCCACAATTTCTAACGTCTTCTCCTCTAACGTCATTAGCATCTCCTCCGTTGTCGTGGCCTCGAAAATGGCTTTTCAATCTATTACTTCCATGCTGGATGTAACATCTTCCCAATTTAGAGTTTTGGAGTGAAAATTAAAAATTTCGAATTTGCTTCTTTCTGTTGTGCGTGTTCTTTCCTTTCCTGTTGCCTTTATATTAGTTGTGATTTCATTGATTACTGTTTGTTTGTGAATACCAAATCTAGGAAGTTGTTTTTTCTGGTGTTTCCTGTTATTTCTTGCGTTAACATAAATTCATCAGCTAGAGCTAGTAGCATTATTACCTGCTCCTGATTTTTTGGTGTGCCCCCCTTGTCCTGCTGTATACATATATTTTTTCCTATCCTTTTATATTTCATGAATGGGAAACTAAAATCACGACAGAGAAAAATATTTGGGGGTTGGAGAGTGTTGATCTTTTACCCAGTTTTTACCTCTGCAATGGAATCTGAAAATTTTGAGTTTGGCATGTTTGGGGGCAACTATATATATATATATATACACGGGGTGTCAGGAAATGATTGCCCCCACCTGTAGAGCAAAAACTAGAAGAGATAGATAAAAACCGGCGAGACCACTTGAAAGAGTGTTAAAATCTGAATAAAAACCATTATATTCTATTCCTGTTATTTTAATTCTTACCATTTTTTTCCCCACAGAAACCATGGCATCATCTATTTTGAACGATTCAAAGAAAAAGCGAGTTCTTGACCGCATTCGAGCTGTCACATTTCGTGAAGCAAAGGAAGCTGGTGCAACTTTCATAACTCGACACTGGGTGGCTGAGAGATTAAAAAGATCAGAAGACTTTGTCAAAAGGAATTGGAATAAGAATCATGAAGATTGTGAAACAGAATTTCGAGGAGGAAGACCGGAGAAATTATCTCAAGAATCGAAAGACATTGTGCTTGCTGCATCACGGCGCCGAAAGAAGAGCTGCTCTGAGGTAGCGAAAGAGATACTTATCCGTCGTGGTAAGATAGTCAATCGGCAACTTGTGCATCAATTTCGAGTTCGCCAAGGCTTGAGTGCTTGGCATGAAATAGCTAAGCCACGGAAGAGTGATCTTAATATTGAAGATCGGCTATGGTTTTGTGATTATCTTGAGGAATGGACGGAGGACGATTTCCTTCACTTGGTTGTCAGCGATGAATTCTTCGTTTATGTCTCCAGAAAACCAAATTTTCAGAATGATCGGGTTCGGGCAACAACTGATGAAGTCCCAGACGACAGAAGTATCGAGAAATAGTAAAAAATCCAGCATGTGTGGGTGTTTTCATTATGTTCTCTATTCGGAAGCTCATCTGGGTTATCAAACCAAGAGGAACCAGTTGGGATGGGCCTTATTTTAGAAATGTAATTTTAGCCCAACATATAATTCCGTCTTTGAAAGACCCCGAGTGTGTTTTGGATGTTCAACAGGCAACCTTTCTTCACGACAAAGCCCCCTGTATGAAAGCACTTGCGACTCAACAACTGCTTAAAGACAATAACATTGATTTTTTCGAAAATAATGAATGGCCTGGCAATTCTCCCGATCTTAATGTCTGTGAACATGTCGGATCCATCATGAAGGATCGGGTGGAGTCCTTAATGCTGGAACAACCCATTCAGAATCGGTATTCAACAGAAATTATGACTGCAAAGATCAACGAAGTCCTTGAAGAAATGAGTCATGATACCGATCTCTTTGAGACACTTCTGGGATCATACCCCCGTCGATTAATGGCCGTCAGAGCTGCAAATGGGGGCAACACCCAATATTACAACAAGCGTTTTTTATTCAAAATTAAACGCTCTTTCGCGTGGTTTTGTCTGTTTTTTTCTATTCCTTTCAGTTTCTTCTGTACAGGGGGTGGCAATCATTTCCTGACACCCTTTATATATATATATTGCAATTATATATATTTTTTTTGCGCAGGAAGGAGAGGCCAAGGGCGAATGCCCACAAAAGCGCCCCCCCCCCCCCCCCGCCCTATAGGAGAAGAAGAGAGCCAAAATCAAGGTCCGG
Source organism: Bathynomus jamesi (assembly GCA_023014485.1). NCBI lineage: Eukaryota > Metazoa > Arthropoda > Malacostraca > Isopoda > Cirolanidae > Bathynomus > Bathynomus jamesi. The sequence continues at coordinate 498,488 of JAJOZX010003259.1, forward strand.
GTTTTTCGAGATGCCTAGACACTCTGCGTTTGAAAGATTGGAGGTTATAGACAGGGGTAAATATGGATTGAGGAAGATTGTTCCAGAGTTCACCGGTTAAGTAGGTGAAAGATTAAAAATACCAATCAACATTTGTTTTAGAGAGTCGGATAAAAAAGGAATGAGAAAGTGTAGAAAGTCTGGTATTGCATGCTCTCCTTAAAGGAGGGGGCATGCAGTTAGAGAGTTCAGAAGAGCAATGTCCGTTATAATAGCGATAGTAAAGAGAGATTGAGGCAACATTGCGCCGAAGAGAGAGAGAGAGAGATTGAAGACAGTCAGTAAGAGGCGGGGAATTGATGAGACGAATAGCGTTTGATTTCATCCGGTCAAGCACGGCTGTGTGGGTTGAGCCACCCCATACATGAGAAGCATACTCCATACAGAGAGAGCAACTGAGTGGGGGTGAAGAAACCGCGGAGCCGGTACAGCATACCTAACCTCTTAGAAGCTGTTTTGGAAAGAGTATATGTGATCTTTCCAGGAAAGATCACAAGAAAAGGAAACGCTAAGAATGTTAAGAGAAGAGGAAGGATTGAGTTGTGTATTGTTGAAGGTAAGGAGATAGTCATACGGAAGATTGTGACGAGTAGATAGATGGAGGAACTGAGTTTTTGAGGCATTGAAAACCACAATGTTTTCTCTGCCCCAATCAGAGAAAGCAGAAAGATCAGAGTTCAGGTGTTCCATAGCCGTCCTACGCGAATCATGGAGTAACTCTTGAGGGGGACGCTTTGTGAAGCGGGTGAAGAATTGAAGAGTGGAATCATCGGCATAGGAGTGAATAGGAGAGGAAGTGCGAATTAAGAGATCATTAATAAATCAAAAGAAAAGAGTGATTGAGGACAGAACCCTGAGGAAAACCATTGTTGATAGCTTTAGGAGAAGAACAGTGGCCATCTATAACTGCAGCTATAGATCGGCCAGAAAGGAAATTAGAGATGAAGGCACAGATTGAAGGATAGAAACCGTAACACGGCAGTTTAGAAATTGAAGATTTGTGCTAGACTTTCTTAAAGTCTTTCGATATTTCTACCGCAATAGCAAAAGTTTCACCGAAATCCCGAAAGTAAGATGACCAAGAGTCAGAGAGATATGCAAGAAGGTCGCCAGTCGAGAATCCCTTGTGGAACCCATACTGACGATCTGAAAGAAGATTGTGAAAAGAGAGGTGTTTAAGAATCTGCCTATTAAGGATAAATTGAGAAGCTTTAGAAAGGCAAGAAATCAAAGCAATTATATTTAAACATATGTGTGTGTATGTGTGTGTGAGTGTGTCTGCTCAGGAAAATGAAAGGAATTTGCCACCGCTATAACTTTTTCAAGGCAAATTCGCCCTAAAAAGCTGTCAAATTCTAGTTTCATTTTCGTAAGGTGTGTAATATTAAAGTTAATAATATATCGAGTCAACATGAGCAATAATATATACAGGGTGGGCCGTAAGTTTCCATACATAGGAAAAATAAAAAAAATTTTATGGACAACCATTTTTATTTATATAATATGCTCTACATGGTTGCCATTGTTTTGAAAACACATTTCAATACGTGTTCCCCACTGTTGATGAACACGCATTAGCACAGTTGACGTTATGCTTGTAATGGCGTTGGTGATACGTTCCTTTAGATGATTTATGTCTCGTATCTTTTCCTGATACACCATGGCCTTCAAGTGCCCCCAAAGATAGAAATCAAGGGGGGTGAGATCTGGGGATCTGGGAGGCCACTCCACAGGACCACGCCGACCAATCCAAGCATCCGGAAACTGCTGATCCAAATACCGACGCACGTGAAGACCATAATGAGGTGGAGCTCCATCTTGCTGGAAGTAAACTGGGAAGTTACCTTCCTCGTTTAGCAGGGATGGGAAAATCTCTTCTTGCAACATGTTAAGATACCTTTCGGCATTAAGATTTCCACTGACAAAAATTGGTCCAATAATTCTGTCACCCCATATCCCGGCCCACACCATCACTTTACCGGCACCTTGCATCTTCGTCGGACTCAGCCAGTTAGGGTTAGCATTACTCCAATAACGTATGTTTTGCCGATTAACCTCTCCATTGACGTAAAAATTTACTTCATCAGTAAACAAGATCTTACGTCAAACGCATATTCTTAGGGTATCTGAAACATAAAAACAAACGTTTAATTTTTCCTATGTATGGAAACTTACGGCCCACCCTGTATATATATATATATATATATATATATATATATATATTAGTGATGTAGGTCACATCCGCATCCGCATCCGCGGAACATCCGCACATTTTCTCGTATCCGCATCCGCACCCGCATTCGCACTTTGGACTGCGGATGTCGTGCGGATGTGGACCGTTGAGATAAAATGTCATTAATAAGCGGAAATTATCAAATTCTACTATATTAATAGAACTAGTTCATTGTGCGCAAAAGTGATGCAAGCGACAAGACGAGAGGCTGTTCTTGTATGAAGTTACTCTCTTGCAACCTACTTAGATCCACGTTACAAAGCTAAGTTATTTTCACCTAGTACATTAGAACGAGTTAAATCATCACTTGACAAAGCAGTTGAAGAGCTTCAATCTCTTGAATCTGTAGCTTCGCCACCCACCAAAAGAATAAAAGTTTCAGTGACAGAACCAACACCTTCAACAAGCAAATCTATCACAGAATCTGTCTCTCAGTTTCTTGAGTCAAGCAGCAATGACGAGACCTACGCGATGTCAAAAGATGTAGTAAAAATGATCGAGAGCTATCACCAAGAAAAACGCCTGGCTGCATGTGACAATCCTATTAGTTGGTGGAAAAATACGCAGAATATCTATCCATACTTGAGTAAACTTGCAAGGAAACATTTAGCCTGTCCTCCAACAAACGTACCAAGCGAGAGATTATTTAGCAGTGCTGGATTAATATATGATGAAAAGAGAAACAGACTGGCAGCAGAAAAGGCAGAAAAATTAATGTTCCTTAAGCATAACCTTCCTATAATTAAGTTTGAACATTAAACGATGAACATCTTAGTTTACTTTATTTTAATTACTCATTTACAAATATACCTAATAAAACTTTAAACTTAATATAAATAGTTATCAAGCTAATTAAAGATCTCTTTCTATAAGGGTGGAGGTTGGGGAAAGAGGTCGGTGGGGTGCATTTGAGTTGGGTTGACGTCCCGCATCCTGGTAACACAATTATGGTTTCTAATTGTGGCTGAAACTCAACAAAATATAACGAATTTATTTGCAGACGAATTCACTAATTGATTTCTATATTAGTTAGATGCTTGATATTATTTTATATGTTCAGAGAAAAGTACAGCAATTATTGTACAATTAATCAATTATACTACATTATAGCTACAGCTCTCTCTATACAGTAACTTATTATATACGTTAAACACAACAAATCTCGAATATATCCTAAAAAATAACGAAAATGTAGACATCCGCATCCGCATCCGCGGATGTTGAAATCAAACATCCTCATCCGCATCCGCATCCGCGGATGTGAAAAAAATGACATCCGCTACATCACTAATATATATATATATATATATATATATATATATATATATATGTTTATATATTTATATATATATATATTAGTGGTGGACCGGATATCCGCATCCGCATCCGCACTTTTGACTGCGGATGTTATGCAGATATTACCTCGAATAAATTATGCAATTTACAATTAAATTAGCTTATAAAGTAGCTTATAAGGCCCAGTCATGCACATATCATGTAAAGTATTAATTATTAATGAACAAACAAATATTTCAACCTCAAAATATAAATACCTGGTAACACGGAAAAATGAATGAAACTTGTTTCATTGAATTTTCTGTGGCTGAAATTTTTGAGAAAGTTATTATTTTTATCATAATGAAAACATTAATATTAATTTTAATTCTTATGCATTGCCTGCCATAATAGTAATATCACGAAATTTGAAAAATTATGTCATCTATTCATAATTCTATATTATATTGATTGATTAACTAAATATCCTCATCCGCATCCGCGGGTATTGAAATTAAATCTCCGCATCCACAGATGTTGAAAAACTGACATCCGGTCCACCACTATATATATATATATATATATATATATAAATATACACAGGGACATAGCGAAGGGGGGGGGCTATTGGTGCTTCAGGCCCCCCCCTGCGAAATATCATGAAATATGAAATTTTGTTAGACTATTGTATAGTGAAGTTGGATATGACTGGGGCCAAGATAGTAGCATGCTCGCAAAATGTTAGTGTGCAATGCAATTGCAAATGTTGCATAATGTTGCAAGAGTGTCACCCCCACCCCTTAATCAGCCAGTTGGCATCACCAGCCAGAGCCTCCGGGCATCATCAGCCAGTTGGCTTAATCAGCCAGTGCCCCGGGCACCATCGGCACAGTGTACACACTGTTTATGTGCGTCAAACGGAGGCGGGTTCGACCCCGGTGCGTCCTTTCGCGGCCGAGATAGCCAGGGTGCCCTAATTATCCGTGTTAAACCGTAGGTCTAAGGTGGGGCGTAAAAAACCGAACAATTCGTACGGGGAGCAAAGGCATGTCTATATATGCAAATTTCTGGAAAAATTTAATCTAAAAATCGTGATTGATATCCAGGATGCCCTAATGATCCGTGTTAAACCGTAGGTCTAAGGTGGGGTGTCAAACTCCGATTCTTCTTGTAACGTATCGGGAAATTATTTTTCTCTATTTAAGACTAAGTTCTCTGAAGAGAGCAAGGCTCGAAGGAGAAGACAAAGATTTTTTTCTTACTGTAGTTTTACTGCTAAAATGTTACAAGTAATGCTCAGCCTCTAAGTTAGATCAGCCAATTCAGAATGAACACTGGAGAAATTTTATGAGCTTTTATACTGAATTTTCTGCAGATATCATTATTATTTAATGCTGATCTGTTTTTGTTTTTTATTCTCAATAGGCTGATTTACTTTGCAAACATTTAAAGACAAAACAAATATTTTAGCTGTAGCAAGGTCTAGACTGCTAAGCAAGAGGAAGCCATATTTTCATTTTAAACTGCCTGCTGACAGATCTGATGTTATAATGATCTGCCGAGTTAACTGAAAATGGAAATTGAAATATGCCTTCCCTTCCCGAATTACAAACAAACATGCACATGAACAAAAATTAAATGTTTAAGATTCAAAATTAAACGTTAAGCAGGACATGACTTCATCTTTTACAACGAAGAGAATGTATACAGGGAATGAACAAGATTACATTATTAAGCTAAATCTAAAAAAATGATGAAGTAGTTTAAAAAGAAATAATTCACCATTTATAAAATCGAAAGCAAATACAAAATTTATCCAAACTCTTGTCAGTGTTACGTAATTTTGGTCTCTATGTTAAAATGAATATATGGATATAAATGTATACAAATATAAGTATTATATGAATATAATGAACATAAGGATTATATAAATATAAGGATTTATATAAATATACGAATCATATTAGGATTATAAGAATGAATATAAGAATATAGGAATTATTCATTGTTCATTTTTACACACACATACCTATACCTATACCTATATATATATATATATGTGTGTGTGTGTGTGTATATTGTCGTGTTTTAGTATTTTTTAATGAAGAAGATAATAAAGTCTAATAAGATTTTAATGTTTTTTGTAAGAATTAAATAAAGACGATAATTATGTTTAATAATAAATTTAATGATTATATAAGAAATTTATAATGTTTTGTTTGAAATTAAAAATATAAAATGCTAGTTAGCAACACCTGAAATGGGCCGAGAGAAGGAAGGATGCCCCAATTGAGTCATTGGGCGGGTGTCCTCGTTTGGCGTTTGTTATTAGTATGTTATTGTAAATTTAAAATATTTAATTGTCTCTCTCTCGGCGATAAAATGTTAACTATCGATCCGCACTCGCTTCACCCTGTTTGTTCGCACTGTTTCGACGTATATAAAATTCAGTAAACAGTAATAATAGTGTGTAATTTATCCCGATTTCTTTGCTGTTCAAAATCATAATGGAGGCCACGCTATCCACCTACCCGTTTACCCGCGTTCATATAAGAGAGTGAAAACGAGAGTAAAGAGTGAAAATACAGTAAAGAGCAATAAGTAAAAAGGCAAATAAGTAAAAAGTCAAACAAGTAATGAAAGCAAAAAGGTGTTCGCTACATTTTAGTACCTGGGGTGTCCCTCTCAAATTGAATTAAAAGTGCATTCCCACGTCCTCTGTACGAGCTTTATATTTCGGCCAAATAAATTAGTACCCGTTTATAGTATTTACAAAATTAGCGGATATTGTCTTTCGGTAAATTAAATAGTAAAATGAATTGTGTACCTCAGTGGCAAGCAGTAAATACCCTTTGGTTTTGCCCCATTCCGATTCCCATTCCTTGAAAATTCGTTTTATTTGTAATTCAAGGCGACGCGCACCATTTTCAAAATCTTAACAGAGTCAAAGACTCTGTTCCCACCGTTTTGACTCAGTTTTTTTCAGTCAAATTCCTCAGTTACATTTTTTCCCGATAGTGGCCTGTGTCGGAGGCCGAGTCATCTCGTTTTCTTCAGCCGTCGAGAGACTTATTTAAAATTTAGAAATCCCATCCGATGGCTCATTTCTTTTTTTTTTCACCTTCTATTACTCTTTATACAGTCGACCTATCTTTTATTTAAAAAAGTTTTGTTTCCGTTTTAGGCATTAATAATAATTAATAAATAAATTTCACACTTACCTATATGAAATTAAATTATTTTGGTTGTAATGAAATTATGACATAAATTTTTATAAGGTAGGCCTAAAATTTAGAGCGTATGTGTAACGCCTGCATTTCTGGGTATATACAATATATGGCTCTAGTAACGAATCATAAAAGATTAAATACGTGACAAAATTTTCCAGTATCTAATTGGCAAGGTTTTAAGATTATTTTTCGACCTGAAGGTTAAGTTAAGTTTAGGGTAAGTTTTCATTGGAGTTTATGTTTAAGGATTTCAACCCGATACATGACCATCATGTGTGTATAATTTAAAGGTAGATAAGAGTAATCTTAAGATGTTTGTTCAAAGTAGAAAAATTATGCTTAAAGACGCTAATTCATACTGGGTCGATTCCGACTAATTGGGTTTATTTTCCTTGCTGTATGTAAAATGTGTGATACCTAAAATAAGCTAAATTTGTTATAAAAAATTTACCTTGTTAATTTGAAATACAGGAATTGTTTTTGAAAATTCTTTTGATAAATTCATTTCAGTTCTTTGAATTTTCTTTTTTATATACATCCAGGTTTACTTTATAGGTAGGCTTACTTTTTATTGTTTATTATTTTCGTTCTTTCATGAGTTTTAATCTAAATTCCAGGTGATATTTGTATGGATAGGCTGGTTGATTAAATATTTTTATTCTCAAATTATATTTTATTGTGATACGTAGTATTTTTGCTTAACATTTTAATTCTGGATATAAAGAGTGAAAATGTTTTTCTACGTTCGCACGTTTGTATAGAAAATATTACAAAATTATTTCATTATACGGGGTGTCCCAGAATTAACTATCTATTTCAATGAAATCGGACAAATTTTTTAAAAACACACTTTTATTTATGTTTATCATGTTTAATGTGTTAAAAATGTATAAATTTCTGAATTTTTTTCTTAATTTTATTTTCATAATTTTTTCATTATCTGGTCCAATGAAAGACCGTCTGAAGTCATAGAATAGCAAAGAGACTCTCTAAAAGTTAACGTGTGGCTTGGAATGACCAAATCCAAAATTTATGGCTTATTCTTCTTTGCGGAAGCAACTGTAACAGGTACCGTCTACCTTGATATGCTTCAGCAGTTTCTCGAACCACAGCTTCTTGATGATGGCATTCTTGATAATGTTGTGTTTCAACAAGATGGAGCACCATAAATTTTGGATTTGGTCATTCCAAGCCACACGTTAACTTTTGGAGAGTCTCTTTGCCATTCTATGACTTCAGACGGTCTTTCATTGGACCAGATAATGAAAAAATTATGAAAATAAAATTATGAAAAAAATTTAGAAATTTATACATTTTTAACACATATTAAACATGATAAACATAAATAAAAGTGTGTTTTTAAAAAATTTGTCCGATTTCATTGAAATAGATAGTTAATTCTGGGACACCCTGTATAATGCAGTTTAATTAGGTTAGGAATATTTTTATAGAGGTTCACTTTCAAATGTGAACACTCGCTTCAAAATGCAATTAATTATTTTAATTTTTGGTTAGGTAGTATGGTGCGCTGTATTTTTGGTTTATAATATATGTTCATATTTATAATAGCAATGAAAATGTGTATTTAGTTTCACTTGGAAACGATGAATTACTGGAATTACTGCGATTTACAAACCACGCTGGGTTTCGTGTTGGAGAGAAGTGTCTCTCAGATGTATTTTTTAAATTATGAATTTTCTTCTTGTGAAATTTAGCGTTACAGGTTGGAATTAATGTATTAAATTAATTTTCGGTATTAATATTTAAATTTTTGTTATCTAATGATTATGTTTGGGAAACTGTTATTTTTTAAACTTTATTTGGGTTTACTCGTGTAGTTGGAGCTTGAGATTGATTGCTGACCAGAAATGGAACATTTTTAGATTGCCAGTAACGTTTTTGTGGTATCTTTTTCCGCTTCCCACGAAGTATAAGTTGGTTCATTGTTGTTGAGAATTGATGACGTGAAGTTTCTGGTTTTAAACTTTTTCTTTTGTATTTAAGTGTATCGATGTGATTTCTGAAGGTAGTTTCAGTAATAATATTTTTTTACAAACTATAATGACGCTTACTATATATGGGCACATTCATATTTATACACTGCGCAGTATTGTTTGGTTGTGTTTGGCCGATGTATTTTTTTTATTCTCTTCCTCAATGTAACTGCCAAACGTGACTTTATTCGTAGCTCGAGCTTGATTTAAGCTTTGCGAAATTCAGTAATTTTGTCACATTTTCCCTTAAATTTGGCCAGAGCAAATTATAGTTATTGTTTCGAAGTGAAGTGTTGAGAAATTTTTTTAATTAAATATGAGAAGTGATAATCAGTATCAGTGCAAATTTTTAGATTTTTTTCAGAATTTCGAGAGGCTCGATTTGGATGCAACTAAATTGAATCCGAATTCCACCATTGCGTTTAGTTGACCCGAATAAGGTGATCGATCAACGACGAAAGAGAGAGAGAGAGAGAGAGTGAGAGTTACAAGGAGTTACATGGAAAAGTAGTACCTCGAAAGGCCTTGTGGCCCATACCGAGGAGGTACCAATGGCAACCGTTTCAAATCCAACTTCCAACCATTGTTGCGAGTTGGGTTATCATTTAAACTAAACGTGCTTCTAAAATCGAAATTATTGAACCCGCGTAAGAACTTGAAAACCTCGATCAGTTGACCGCGCAGCCTCCGAGTTTCCAGCGAAAACAATGCAGGGAGCGTAAGCGTCGATTGTAGCCCATATGCCTAACGGAAGGGATTAACTTTGTGGCCCTCGCCTGGGCTCGCTCCAGCCTCTCAATATCTTTCCTGAGGGTGGGCGACCAGAACTGCACAGCATACTCCAGGTGCGGCCGAACCAGAGAAATGTACAGCGAGAACACAATCTCTTTGTTCCGGAATCGAAATTGCCTCCTGATATAACCCAACAACATCTGGACTTCCTTTTCCACCTCTACGCACTGTTTGGTAAGCTTAAGGTCGCTGCTAATTAGCACACCCAAGTCCTTTTCCAAATCAGTGGCCTCGATATTACTCGGCAACATGAAGTAGTCCGACTTGGGATTGACGTAGCTAATGTGCATGACCTTGCATTTACCCAAGTTAAACGGCAGTTGCCATTTTTCAGACCACTCTCCTATCCTACGTAGGTCCGCACGCAGTTCCTCGATCGCCTCGAGCGTCCCAACATTGGCCCCAAGCTTCGTGTCATCAGCGAATTTTGCGATCCTACGGACAATGCCACAGTCGATATCATTTATATAAATGATAAACAACAGTGGCCCCAAAACGGAACCATGAGGAACCCCGCTAGTGACCGAGGCCCAATCCGAACTAGCCCCTTTAATTACAACCCTCTGCCGCCTATTCTTCAGCCAGTTTTCAATCCACCTACCTACTTCTCCACCAATACCCAGCGCGCGCACTTTGGCCATTAGCCGGCGGTGAGGTACCTTATCAAAGGCTTCTCAAAATCGAGATAAAGTATATCAATCACCCTACTCTTATCATACTCACTCAACATGACGTGGAAAAACTCGAACAAGTTGATGAGACACGACCTATGCCGTCTAAACCCATTTTGAGAGTCCCCAAGCAGCTTGTAGGAATCCAAATGGTCAACGATCCTATCCTCTATTATCCCCTCTAATAATTTATCTACAACCAAAGTGAGACTAATGGGACGATAGTTCTCTGGACTTTCGTCATCCCCTTTCTTAAAGATAGCGGTCACCTTGACTTCCCTCCAGTCACCAGGCATCTGGCCCGTCTCCAACGATTTGTTGAAAACTGTAGCCAGGTGGGGAGCCACCTGGTCGCGCACCTCCCACAACACTCTAGGGAGGAACTGGTCTGGCCCAGGAGCCTTAAACGCGCTCAGTTTGTCTATTCTATCGGCAACGACTGTCGCGCTACTCCGAACACTATCCAGGCCAGCACCTTCGTGCCTCACGCCTGGCTCGGGGATGACGCGGGTGTCCTCCCTGTTGAACACTCCCGCAAAGTACTCATTCAGCACATTAACGATATCCGCGTCGGAGGTTCGCGGACTTTCTACTATTAACATAACTGAAGAACTCCTTAGGGTTCCCCTTGCAGAGGCTTGCCACCCGGAGTTCTTCGTTACGTTTCGCTAGCCTAACCTTCGCCTTCACTTCTCTGCACAGGCGGACATATGACTCAGTGTACTCATGGGAACGATTGGCCTTCGCCCTCCTATACGCAGCTTTCCTATTTCGGATAGCCGAAACGATGTCACGACTGAACCGCTTAGGCTGCGTTGAAGCAGGGGTGACCGGTTTTAAGAGTATGGCAGCAGATTGCAGCACCATAAACTGGTCCCGGAATGCACTCCACACTCCCTCAAAATCGCCTCCGACCTCTAACCCCATCTCACCTACGCTATCCCGGAGGCCAACAAAGTCCGCCCGCCGTAGATCGAGCTTACTGCCTCTAGAGTCACTACGCTTCACCCGAGGGACGCAGACACAGAAACTAATCAGACCGTGATCACTCCCGCCCAACGATTCGTCAACTGTGAGGCCAGTGACGAGGTTCTCTTCGGTCGTGAATACTAAGTCTAGAACGCTTTCGCCTCGTGTGGGCCCATTGACCCACTGAGTGAGGAATTTCTCATCAGCAAAGTCAACTAGCCTCCTCCCTTTGGCATCAACAGTCCTGTCTTCCCACTTTATGCCGCCACAGTTGAAGTCTCCTAAAACTACACACACCCTGTCCCCTAGCAGGCTACGGAGTTCGGTGCACAGGGCTTTATCCTCCTCTAGGAGATGCGGAGGTCTGTACACCAAGATTAACCTATAGTTCGTCCCTCCCACGTTCAAATCGACTCCAAGCAGCTCCCGTTCCGATCGGAACTGGCAGTCAAACGGACTCAGCCTGTCCTTCACGTATATTAGTACCCCTCCCCACTCCCCACGGGTGCGGTCTTTGTGAAACATTCTATACCCGGAAATCTCGAACTCCCCACTGTAGTCCCTACGATCAGTATGAATCCAGGACTCGGTGATAGCAACGCTATCCTGGTATTCTGATGCTAAGAGCGCCCGTAGCTCGCAAAACTTATTCCTAATCGACCTAGCATTAAAAAGCACTGCACGGAGGGAGCTTTCCCTATTCAGACCGCCCCCTAGCCCGACCTGTTTCCCGAACAGCAAGGGATGTCGGGAGTTGAAGAGCCCCTCACCAACGAAGGGGCAACTTCCGCAGGAGGCTGAGCCCCCTCCAACGGGGAAGGAGGGTCACCCACCTGACACACCCTTCAGTTGAAGGTACGTCCGCCACCGGCTCAACATCATCTCTCCCCGGTTGGGGCCTATCATCATTCCCCGGGCTTGACCTCACCATACGGTATAGGTGCCGTTCAAGCAGCGTGCCTAGCACACCTTTACCCTTAACATTGAGGTGGACACCATCCCTCTGATACAGGTCCCACCTACCCGAAAACCCGTCGAACGGGTCAACAAACCTCACGCCCAGTGGGACGTACAAGTCTTGCACCCTCTCGTTGATGCCAATGACCTTACTGAGGGCGTGGTCACTGGCATTCATCCGCGGTAAAATACCCATCATCATTCCCCTGTCTGTCTTCAGTTTTAGATCATCCGCAAGAGACATGATCTCGGTGATGATCCCTTTCGTAAAATCTAACCTACCGCCTTTGAGGAACAGGTCGTTGCCACCAGCGTGAACAACGATCGCAGTCCTCCGACTAGCCACGCGCAGCTTCTCTAGCTCCTTCCTTAAGTGCGCCGTTCCCCTCCCAGGTAAGCACCTTACCTTCCTCCTGTCCCGGTTTGCAGAAGCAAAGTACTTCTCCTGGCCCCTGATCTGCGAGTACCGAATCAAAACGGTGTCTTCCTCCTTCGAGCACAGGAGACTAAAGCGGTTGGAGGTCATGACAGGGTCAACCGGGATCTCAGGCTTCGGTTTCGCAGCCTTCTTGCCCGTCCCCCCCGATACCCGTCGCAACCCATAGACTCAGCTGCACTTACACCACCCGACCCACCCCGACCGGCAGCTACATCCTTCGGTTTCTTTGGGCCAACAGAAGGCCCCTTCCCACCCTTTTTCTTTATCGGCCCCTTCCCACCCTTCTCTATCGGCACCTTCTTTGCACCTGCAAAGAGAGAGAGAGAAACGAAACTACCACGAGCGTTTGAACGAGTGTTTAAGGCTTTACTCTTCATACAGGCACACAGTAGGTTCGTTGTGAAACCACCCACGGCCAAGTGATCGTTTGATTAATGCCATGTAGGGAATCTTCCAGCTGGATGTAGGAAGAGCAGCGTTCACTTAAAAAAGTTGAGATGATAGAGGCGAGTTTCTTCGTCGACTTCTAGAATTGCAAATTCCGTCCAAGTCCATACGTGGTTCCACTTTCAGTTATACCTATTCCCTGATCTTCTTTGAATTAGACGATTCCTTTTTCGCCATTTCCTTTTTCGGTTTGTTACAGGTTGTACATTTGATTATTCGTGTGAAATGTTATCTTATGCAAACGTTGTATAAATTAAAAAATTTTCTTTTGATTTTTATAAAAGGATACAAAATATCTAATGTGTGGAATTTGTCAATAAAATGATTTCTTGTCTATTCTAACTTCTTTTCACTTTGAAATTGTTAAAGTTGAAAAAAAAAACCTGAAAAATAAATACATTTGTTGAATAAGTAAATAAACTTGTTAAAAGAAAATAAATGAAATAAATAAGTTTTCCAAGTGAAAACTTATTTTTAAAGGGGTGATGCGAGTGTCGTGTATTGTTATGTTTTAATAAAGAAAATAATAATGTCTAATAAGAAGTTAATGTTTTGTTTATAAGAATTAAATAATGTTTTGTTTAAAAAAGAAGATAATAATGTTTAATAAGAAATTTAATGATGGTTTTTACGTAAATAAGAAGTTTATAATGTTTTGTTTGAAATTAAGAATTTAAAATACTAGTTGGCAACACCTGAAATGGGCCGAGAGAAGGAAAGACGCCCCAATCGAGTCCTCGGGCGGGCGTCCTCGTTAGGTGTTTGTTATTAGTATGTTATTGTGAATTCAAAATATTTAATTGTCTCTCTCTCCGCGATAAAATGTTAACGATTGATCCGCACTCGCTTTACTCGGTTTGTTCACACTGTTTCGACGTAAATAAAATTCAGTAAATAATAATAATAGTGTAAAAATGAACAATGAATAGTTCCTGCATTCATGAAGTTCTTGTATTCATTCATATAGTTCTTGTGTAAGCCTTGTATTCTTGTGTATATTTGTATTAATGTGTTCATTTTTACATATCGAGTCCAAGGTCGCATAGCGCGAGTTTGGATTTTTTATTTGCTTTCTATTTTGTTTCCGCTGAATGATTGGTGAATTGTTTCTTTTTGGGCTGCTTAATAATTTTTTTTAGATTTGGCTTAGTAGTGTAATCGTGTTAAATTCTGCAATGTTCATTTCCGGTATACATTCTCTCTTCTCTTCCTTGTAAAAGGTGAAATCATGTCCTGCTTAACGCTTAATTTTGAATCTTAAGCATTTAATTTTTGTTCAAATGCGTGTCTGATTGTAATTCGTGATTGGAAGGCATATTTCAATTTTGTTTTTAATTGTATTTCGTGATGGAAGGCATATTTCATTTTCCGTTTTTAATTAACCCGGCAGATCATAACATCCGATCTGTAAATATGCGGTTTAAAATAAAAAATATGGCTTCCTCTTGCTTAGCAGTCTAGACACTGCTACAGCTAAAATATTTTTTTTGTCTTTAAATAATTTGCAAAATAAATCAGCTTATTGAGAATAAAAAAAAACAGATCAGCTTTAAAAAATAATGATATCATGAAAACTTTCAGTATATAAGTCCGTAAAATTTCTCCAATGTTCATTCTGATTTGGCTGATCTATGTAACTTAAAGGCTGAGCATTACTTGTAACATTTTAGCAGTAAAATACAGTAAGAGAATATCTTTGTCTTCTCCTTCGAGCCTTGCTCTCTTCAGAGAACTTAATCTTAAATAGAGAAAAATAATTTCCTTATTCGTTACAAGAAGAATCTAGGAACCTTCAGAGAATTTAGTAAGCTCCACAGAACCCTCCGATCCACTACAAGAAGAAATCGGAGAGTAGTATAAGCACAACTTCTGCGATTCCCTATACGGTACCAGATACACCAGAGTAACAAATCCGTTGCTCCACCTAACCACAACCCCCGTCAACTTCGAACCGCCCAAGGCCATAGACGGAGGGGTTAACAATAGTGTATAATTTATCCAGGTTCCTTTGCTGTCCAACATCATAATGTAGGACACGCTATCCACCTACCCGTCTGCCTGTGTTCGTATAAGACAGTAAAAACGAGAGTAAAGAGTGAGAATACAGTAATAGGCGAGCGGCCAACCCTGATAACAGGCCATATTTTTTGAGTTTAATACCCCACCCTCGTACAGAAATGTACACTATGTCCTAAAATGATGTGCAACATCTGGACATATAAGTTTGGCATGTTGTTCTCCATCCTGAGCGTGCTAAGATCGTAAAAGCAGCCATTAACTTCAGCTATGTACAGGTACTCGTGTATTCATGTTTTCAATTCACGCATTACAACTGAAATCTTTGAAGACACAATGAACAGTGAAGACAAGGTTTATTTCTCACTAAGTCGTACATTTTCTGAAAGCTCTAATGCTACACCATATCAATTTATCTATAAAAACATTCTTTTACATGATATATTTTATTTTTTGCCTAAAAACGTTTTTATTAGACCCAAAAAATATCACCCAAAATACAGGTATTTCACAAAACTGATTAATATGAATTGCACAAAACTAATTTCGAGTATAATAATTCAGGTATTTTGATACTCCAAGCATTAATACACTATGTTGAACAAAATGAATGCCATATCAAATTGTTGAATCACTTTACAAAGTACTGTGCCTACATGGGTTAATATGGAGACCTCTATTCGCATGCCAGCAGAAAGGTTTATCGTTCAGTTATAAAAAATAGGCAAATGTTGGCATGATTACAATACATATATAATAATGATAATGTTGCACTTGAAAATAAAGTTTGAATTGCTAACTGTGTGAAAGGACCGATATTGAGATTTGAAGAACGTCAATTTTGTTAAACAAAAATTAATTTACTATAAGTATATCGATGTACAAAACACAAAATCAACAAAATCAACTAAAACAATTAAACCAACTAAATTTTAACAATTCTTATCTTTATGAAGCAAACTACTAAATAACTTTAAAGCAGAAATCATTACTTAAAATTGGAATCTTTCCACTAAAAGTCTCAACTTTTTTTTCAATTACAAAACTGCATGTACTGTAAGTTAGTGCATACTGTATTCGGTGACTCCCGCAATATCAATTCAATGCGTTATTAGCAGTCTACCCCACACTGGAGAATAACTCACGTTGTAACAGCATATATGAAACACACCAATAAATTATTAATGCACAATGCTATAATATGGTTATTCATCTAGCTCAGGGTTTCTCAACGGGGGCGAAAGTGGGCGAAAATTTGACTGAAGGGGGGCGAAAATTTATTTAGGCAACGATTAAAATTAAATTATTTTCGAATTGCTCATCAATGGTTTTGAAACACTATTCGGAGTATGTATTGTGCCGTCGATGACGTTAAAGGGAATTGACCAATGAGAAGTGCAGTGGGGCGGGGTCGTCATTCAAAGCGTTCTATAGCAGCTTAGTGACGGTTACGCATACGGTGCGTCAGTTCTTACCTAATTAGAAGCGTGGGCGGGTGTTATTTTTTGTGCTATTATCTATTATCATTGATTTTTCTTTTAGTGCTTTAGTGCTTCTTAATTTTCGCGTTTGTCCCTTGTTTCGAGTACGGAGACAATGACCTCGTTGTCACGTTTCTAGTCACTCAATTTAATCACTCAATTAGTGCTTCTTAAGAATAAAATAGAGTTTCGAATGTTCGCTTTCTTATCTGATCAAAATTCATAAATAAGGAGTGCGAACACATGTATAAATGTGATTTTCCTTTGAAAACGTTGCAAGGTTTAAGGCGGAGGATGCCAGTTTGGCCTACTTCTCGGGAATGAGGCTACTTGAACTTAAAATTAGGCTTGCGCTACTAAAATGATAACGTGATTATTTTTAGTGCGCTTTTAGTGCTTTTTAGCTGCCAAACTAGTGCCTTTTAAATTTTATTTTTTATTTCACTTTTTTTTGTGTGTGTAGGGGGGCGATTTGAAAATAGAATGGGCAAAATTTTTTTCAAGGGGGCGATGGTTAAAAAAAGGTTGAGAACCACTAATCTAGCTCATCCAACGGTGGTTTGTGATGGGTTTGTTCATTCATGTAGTCCTCAGTAGCCTTGCAAACGCATTCCTCTGTGCATGCCATATCATTCGTTGCACAACTGCAGTTCTTACTACATTGTGTGCGTCCATGGCATGAGCACAGAAGCTCATCTAATACTTCCGCAGTTGTTGGTCCATCAAATAACTTCAACTTTAATTCATCACCCTCTCTTTGTCGCCCATTTCCATCTGGTGAAGACATATCTGGTTTAGCAACGTGAGCCAACATCCAAATACGGGTCTGAAATGATGCTCTCTTTAAGTGTTGAAGAAAGCTAGGTTCTGATAGGGGTAGTTTGTGTAATGGTACATTCTTGTCAGCAAGGCGGACTCTCAGAAGATTCAATTCATTATGTTGTTCTTTATATACATCCTTTGGATCGTATAGAGCAGAACAAACTGTCGGGCTGCATGTTCGGCCTCAACTGTGTTGTCAGTACCCAAACTACCAATGAGTGGAATCGAACCTTTCTTCTCCAATGACTCCATGGTTTTTCACATTTTCTTTTTTCCTATGCCACAGAATGATGAGACGCTATAGTAAGATGGGCGCAAAAGGAGAGAGTGCAATGTAATTGCAAATGTTGTCAATGTTGCATAAGTTATACAACAAAGCGGGAGGGGGAATGTTGCAAGGTGTCATGGAACAAAGGGGGAGAGGGGAATGTTGCAAGAGCAACAAGGGGTGATGCAACTTGTAGGCGGAGTTATCCCCCAAGAGAAAGAGAGAGGAGAAGGAGAGAGAGAGGAGGAGAGTTGTTTGCCAGCTGGCTTAATCAGCCAGTTGGCTTATCTGGCTGAGTTGCCAGATTGCGTTTATTTATTTAATTAAAGCATATATTCTGGCTTAATCCGCCAGTTGGCTTAGAAGTCTCCTTAGAAGGCATAAATGGCCTGTATAATTATATTAATAACCTTCGAATGAATTAAAAGCACACACAAACGCACATACACTCACCGACTGTACGCCCATAAAGCCCCTATTATCACACACACACACACACACACACATATATATATATATATATATACAGTACTGGCCAAATTATTAGGAATTGTTTTAAAATTTCATTTTTTGGTATAAAATGTTAAATTAAACCAATTTTAAACGTTGAAAAGTTATTTATTTCTACACAAGAATACATGGTCATTATTTAGCAATAGTTTAGTACTTAGTTTGACCCACCTTAGCTGCCATAATGGCTGCGACACGCTTCGGCATGCCATGAATCAATTTTTTGCATAATTCTTTAGTCGAACGAAGCGTGTTTGTTCGTCAGTTGTCGTTTGGTTGTCGTGCGATGCGGGTGTGTTTCTCTTTCTTTTACGTGTCATTGTAACTACCGTTTAATTTAAATAGTGTATTTACCCAATTTCGGCAATTATTTGTTACAGTTTTTAAGTGAATTTGAAAATGGGGCGAAAGAATGACTTGAGTCCACGGAAAATTGGGCAAATACAGGTTTTATTAACTTCTTCTACATTTAAACAAAAGGAAATCGCTGCCAAACTCCATGTTTCACCACAGTCAGTACTTCGTATTAAGAAAAAAATGGTATTTGGAGAAAATGTACGCCCCAAAAGGGTTGGAAGATGCGGCAGAAAAAGGGTAACGACTCCAAGAACTGATAGACAGATTGCAATTTTGTCTCTTAGAAATAGAAGAGCTACTTGCAAAAACATTTCCAGTAGTCTAGCGGCTGATGGCATCAATATTAGTCGTAGAACAGTCAACAGGAGGCTTCTAACTGCCGGCTTCAAAGCCTACCGCCCAAGGAAGAAGCCCAGGCTCACTGAGGCTATGAAGAAGGCACGTTTTGCATGGGCAAAGGAACACATTAACTGGACTAGTGAGGATTGGGAACAGGTAAGAATAATATTTAACATTAAATAGAATGTTAATACAGTAAATACAGTATGCATAGAAGTGTATTTACAGTACGTGATAAAACTGCAGTAAAAATATCTGTAAAGCAGCAAGTCATACTGTACTTCGTTTTAGCTGTACTTCATACGCTATGCACTGACTCTTTCACAGGGCTTTCTTTGATTGCAGGTGGTGTTCTCCGATGAGTCAACGATTGCCGTGCTTGACGATCGTGTTCAAAGTGTAAGAAGGAGGCCTGGAGAAGAATTTTTGCCTGAGTGTCTGATGAAAACGGTGAAATTTCCACAAAAGATCATGGTTTGGGGAGCAATTTCTGTGCATGGAACTAGTCGTTTGAGCATTGTTGAGGGGAATATGAACCAAGTCAAGTATATAGAAGTACTAAGAAGACGTCTACTGCCTCAAATAAGGGAATGGTATGGTAATAGACGTTGGATTTTTCAACAAGACTCAGCTCCATGCCACACGGCAAAGTCGGTTAAAAAATGGTGTCATGAAAATAGTGTTCGGTTGCTCCCATGGGCTGGAAATTCTCCAGACATGAACCCAATCGAAAGTTTATGGTGTATTTTAAAGGACGTAATCCATGAAACGCCGATAACAACAAAACACCAACTCATAGAGCGACTTATTCAAGTCTGGTTTCACTCTACACGTATTAAGGAATTATGCAAAAAATTGATTCATGGCATGCCGAAGCGTGTCGCAGCCCTTAAGGCAGCTAAGGGGGGTCAAACTAAGTACTAAACTATTGCTAAATAATGACCATGTATTCTTGTGTAGAAATAAATAACTTTTCAACGTTTAAAATTGGTTTAATTTAACATTTTATACCAAAAAATGAAATTTTTAAAAAATTCCTAATAATTTGGCCAGTACTGTATGTATATATATAAACTGATTGATGCATGCAAAGCCCTAGTAGCAAAATATATACGAGCACAAACACCACCACACACAAAAAAACATCACATCAACAATCGTCTAAGTATAGACTTTTAGGAGCTCATCCCCTCAACAGCACGTGGTGAGATTAAAGCTACGACTTTTAGGAGCTCATCCCATCAACACCACGTAACCGATATGAGGGCTACAACCAAGCGTCTAAACTTAGACGATTGGTGGTGAAACAGTATTACACAACCACCATCAACAACCCACCAACCACCTCCACAGCACCACCACCACCACCGCTTCACTTACCAACTTCTGGTAGACCGACAAGGTCTCTAAATACGACCCAGTAGACAGAGCTATTAAACATAAACAAATACGTTTATGGGGTGAAGTAAAAAAAGGCAACGCCAACAGTTAGCTCGCGATGAAACGAGGTCAACTTGACATTTGGTGGGCGATCGTTTAAACAAAAAATCGAGTAAGATAAACTAAGTTTAATACAAATACAAACTTTCATCATAATACGCAATTTTATCCTTAAACTATAACATGAAAAGCATTAATATGATTTTTGAAACAAAATAGATATTAAATTAGAGGTAACTTATTAATTTTTCCTCTTTTAGCAAATTACTGTGCTTCAACATCAATTTATCTTTAAGACACAATTTTATCCTTAAACTATAACATAAAAAGCATTAATATGATTTTTAAAACAAAATAGAAATTAAATTAGGGGTAACTTATTAATATTTCCTCTTTTATTCAATTATTGTGTTTCAATATAAATTTATCTTTCAGACACCAATACATCTTTAAGCCTTAATACAAAAAATATTAATATGATTTTTAAAACAAAATAGATTCTATTTCGGGGTAACTTATTCATTTTTCCTCTTTTAGCCAATTATTTTCTTTCAATATAAATTTATCATTAAGACACCAATATATCTTTAAGCCTTATTACAAAAAATATTAATAATCTTTAAGACACCAATATATCTTTAAGCTTTTTTACAAAAAATATTAATATGATTTTAAAAACAAAATAGATTCTGTCTCGGGGTAAGTTATTCATTTTTTCCTCATTTACTTGCAGCCCTGCCGCGACACTGCTGCATTATTTTTTAATATAATTAAAACCAGCATTCACGATCATATTAAATCTTACTGTTGAAGATATCCTGAAATAATGATGCAAAATTATTTTAAAAGGTATAGACTGTTCGAAGTACCTTAAACTTTGATGCAAAAAAACATTAATGTAACTAGATTTTAAGTTTTAGCTGGCTTACCCCAATAAATATCGTTTTCTAAACGTATTTATAAAAAAATAGAATTTATGGCATAACTCATATAATTGCACCTTCTACAATTCAATAATTGGATTTAACATGATTTATTGCATTATATTTATTGTAATTTTAAACCAGATTTTGGGATATATTAAATTAAATTTTCTTTAGTGCAATTCACGAATTAAACACGGCCTTGAGAATTCGAATTCTGATACAGCTTATTGTTACAAAAACATTTAAAAACGAAGAAGATTGGATTCTATCCACACGCCACAGATTTCATGGGGCAACCAATCACAGCCCTGTGGGCGGAGCCCAGGACCTCTGTTTGGCCGCTATGCAGGCCTACGCGTCAAGCCCCGCCAAAAATTCACTCGTAGCCAATAGGAAGCTAGCGTTTGTGTTGTAGGTTGATCACAAGCCCCCTTTATAAAAGGGCGCAGCTCATCACAGAGCCTCAGTTCATTGATTTTTCGTGCTTAGTGTTTTTTAAATATACACTATGAGCCAGCTGTACGACTCCCCCGAACTGTTTTAAGATCAAGATTTTTATGCTCAGGCAACGCGTCTAATTTTCAGCGCTGCAGATCGGAATGAACTTTTATCTACACAGATTGTTACGGAAAATTGTGACGAAATGCAAGATCATACGGACAATTCATTTGAAATGTAAGTGATTATATTGTGCGGTTCATTCAGTGTTAACTTATAAGTGCCTAACCTAGCTTTATTCTGAGTTTTCCTACAAATAAAAAGTTAATCCCAGGACTCTTTCTCGTTTATAACAATATAACCTAACCGGGACATAATATATAGATATATACTGTATATATATATATATATATATATATATATATGTCGGCCATGACTCTTTCTCGTTTATAGCAATATAACCTAATCGGGACATAATATATAAATATATATATCGGCCAGGACTCTTTCTCGTTTATAATAATATATCCTAACCGGGACATAATATATATATATATATATATATATATATATATATATATATATATATATATATCGGCCAGGGCTCTTTCTCGTTTATAATAATATAACCTAACTGGGACAATATATCCCACTATCGTTTCATTCAGTGTTAATTAACTTATAAGTGCCATAATAATTGTTTTGAAAAAATAGTTTGTTTATTCTCGGTGTATATATATATATATATATATATATATATATATATATTATATATATATATATATATGGTGTTTTTATTTATATTACTCGATAATTTAAAAATTTATAGAAAGTTCTGCAGATAAGATTTTAGAAATATTAAAACTATTAAGAATTGCATGCGGGCTCGAATCCCGTTGAAGGCAGATGATGTCTTAGCACTCGGGAACTGTCAGGATATCTGCTTATGGTTACAATTTGCTATTAGTCTAACCTAGCTTTATTCTGAATTTTTCTACAACGTAAAAAATTAATCCATTATGTTTTTAATTATTGTCTGTCTCCATCGTGATTATTTCGGCATATATATATATATATATATATATATGGTGGAGCCTTAATAATATTTTTCTCGATAATTTAAAGACAGCACCGCAGAAGGATTTTCAAATTACCAAAACTTTTAAGAATTATCTGCTTTTGATTAGAATTTTTTTAAATGTAAGTATTTTTGAGGTTAAGAACAAAACATATTTATTTTCATTTAATTTATTAAATGGCAGAAAACATGTACAAAGCGGAACCAGTGTCCATTAAATAAGTCTTAACGGGTACATTTTACAGCTACAAATGTATATACAACTTTACACAGTGTAAACATACACCTTTACACAATGCAGCGGGTGCTAACATATGGGAACCTTTTTTTTTATCTCTATGCATACATTTTTATCATTCATCTCCGTGTCGCACAAATCGAAGAATTTTTAAAAATTTATAAATCCCTCCCCACGTGACATGTGCATGAGAAATGAGAGGGCGTACATCTCGCACGTGTCACTATAATATCCTTGAAAGAGTTACCGGTTCCACACAATCTCAGGTACATGTAATTGCGCGATAAACTGCACAACCACAGAATCAATCCAGAGCTGAGCGCCGAGTGAATCAAAATAGTACATTCGTTCCCTATTTTTAAAATAGATTGTAAACCAATGAATCCCCTCACTCCCCACAATGTCGGTATTCACGATAATCCCGTACCAGTTTCTTGTAGCTGGTAACTTCACTATTTCATTCTTCGCAAACATACCGATAAATTTTGAGCGTGTGAAACGGTCACTTTTCATTACTCTCTGGAGTGTATTCGTGTCCATTTTAAAAGTCTGTGACCACGTTCCTGAAAAGATCAACTTCTATTAGTGCCTGTGATTCGAGGTAAACTAGCACACTTATAGGCGCGTCTATAGGCTTGGCAAATTCCAACCTGACTGAGATATTCCCACTTTGTTGTGGGCTTAAATGCGTGTTTACGCCATCAGACAAGTCAGGCGTAATATCAAATGCATAAATGTTAAATTCTTCCACAAATTCTTTCTGCGTTACACCAAACACAAACTCATCACAACCACCTGTATTATGAGCCAGATTACCATAAGCTCTCGCGCAGAGCGGGAACACCGCGTCTGATGAGTAATCCGTAATCATAATCCCTCCCAAAGCGATGCCATTTACGTATCGAGTAATATTTTTAAGGCCGAAATTCTTGAATTTAAAGGCACTCTTTTTATATTTTCCATTCATCGAGGCGTGGTCCTGCATTCCAATTAATATCCATTTAGGTAGAACTCCAAGGGCCACGTTTTCTAGTTGCTTCGAGGCCAATCCGGCGGCACCGTGTATAGTTTGATCTGTACCCTGTTAATTTGTCATTCTGGAATATACACCGTTTCAGGTTCGCTTGAGAATATATTCGTTCTTAGAAGCACCCTAAACGTGTTTCGCGGGTGAAGGTCACAAAGCAAATATCCATAACGTTGGTTTGTGGCTCTTTATAAACCTCCAAAAACTCCTTACGCTGATTCGGGAACATTTGATTGGCTAATACCCCAATTTGTGACACATCTCTACGTTGTGCGAATAAGACTAGATATTGTGTATTTAGCGACACATCGCGCATGTATCTATTTTTGAAAAATAGATTCTGGTTGATGAAGAATACGCTTATGTTAAGATGGTGGGAGAACACTGTAAATGTCTCGGCAAACGTTTTATCCATTTCCAACATGAGATCGTCAATTACAATAACTGTATGCTCATTACCTTTTAACGAATTAACGTCATAGACACCCTTGTGGAACAAAATTTCATCTTGGTACTCGTTGAACACTGACTGATACGTCGAATAGCACCATATTACTTTATGCACAAATTTTGAGAACATCTCCCCTTATCTTTAATGATTTTAAGCATAAATACAGTTTTTCCACATCCTGTAGGGCCAGATATAATACATGTGGAGGGGCTTGTGAACCTGAATTTTTCTACAGATTCCATCTCTAACACGTCACACCCCTAAGTGGGTCATTTACAAAATATTACAAATTTTGAGTGCTGTTCCTTATATTTTGTTTTCTTCTTCCACAGAACCGTGAATGACGACGATGTACAGCACCCCATCATCGATATCACAGACGAACCCGTTGACCGTGCAGCTACAGAACCCTTCCGCTGACGAACCCTCACCAGCGACACCTGTAGCATGCGACAGTTCAAAGCGGAAGCATGATGAAGAACCCTCCACGTCAGGTATAAAGCGTGCCAGGATTGCTCCGGTTGTTAGACCCCAGTAATAGATCCCCAACCCTCAACGTCTTACGACACAACCCCACAATACCTTCCTCAAATATGCCCCATTGTTCAGTTCCGGGTACTTCCTCCACAACAGCTTCTCATACTGTGGAGGATGGTATAACATTCGAGTTGGTGCGCACCGCTACCCCACCCCTACCCTGACTAGAAATCGGTACGTGGTCAGGGTTGACCCTGGATCCCTGTATACCAACGGACTGCGGCGCGTAGTTGAACGTATTGTGGAGTTTGCCCTTCAGAACCGCGACGAACGTGAAGTCCGGACGAGGTTATCCTTCAGGTTCGGGTCAGATGAGGGGGACGATTTTTGGGTGGTAATACCGTTCAGACGTTTGGCGGCTGTAGATATAGACTATATCTTGGGCGTATAATGCAAGCCTCTCAAAGTGGTACATCCTTCAATATGGACAACTTCATGGTAGATATTGACAGAGTATTCCGGGTTGCGGGTCATAGTGCCACACCTTATACTCTTAATTTCAATTCTCCGGTTATTTACAGAAAGCATTTAAACGTCGATCGTGGTTGTGGTTTTATAGCAATAATTTTAGCTCATATGCTCACTGTGCTAAATACTTGGACGCAAAAAATTTGGCTCCCCACGGTTGTGCAGCGTGTTCGTAAAGTGGCGTCAGATTGTAAGCTTGAGTTTGAGTGTAATATGGGTCCTGAAGAACTGAGAAAGGCCGAGCAGGAAATGAATGCACGTATAGTCGTATTTGGAATGGATGATCGTCGTAGGACTGTGTATGTTTTTAAAAGCAGCGTGAGAGATCGTACAAGACCTCTACTTATTTTAGGATTGTCAGGAACATCGTATCTCCCCATCCGTAACATAAGTCTCTACGCCAGTTATGATAAAAGTCGAAAATATGGAAGGCATCATGATTTGTGTAAGGGTTGTCTCGAGTTTGCTGATGATATGGTGAAACATTGTAAGGATTGCTACATGGTATGTGAGCAGTGTAAAAGCCCCAAATGTGAAAGTCAGGTAGTTGAACCGAGAAGAGGGAATGTAATGTGTGTAGACGTACATTTTTCAATAATAAATGCTTTGAACTCCATAAATCAAATGGCACTTGCAGGAAAATGAGGATTTGTAAGTGCGGTATGTTTCACATGATGGATAATTGGGGGAATTTCAAACATAAATGCGATGAAATTCACTGTTCTACATGTCATGAAAAATATAAGGCGGATGGAGTGAAGCATGTATGTTATATGAAAGATGCTAAACCTAAAAATAGCCTTGTATAACCGTGTACTACGATATAGAAACTTACACGAACGCTGAAACCAAAGAGGTCATTCCACATTTACTCGTAAGTCAGACTATCTGTGATGAGTGCATGGAGTCGAGTGTGATGAGTGCCACAAATGTGGAAAACGGCCAAACGTTTTTAAAACGAATGCACACGAGAACCCTGTGAAACTCTTTGTATCCTATATTGTCAAATTAGCGGACAAGTTCAAAAAAATGACTGTGTATATTCTTGCCAATAACGGGGGGAAATTTGACACACAGTTCCTTTATAAGGAGCTGCTTGAACACGAGTCGTCTGTGATATTTACAGGTGATCCCTTGAAAAGAGGCAACAAACTAATACAGATGCAGATAAGCTGTAATGTACAGTTTAAAGACACCATGCTGTTCACACCTTTTAAATTAGCAAAGCTGCCCAAAGTCATGGGCGTGGCCGCTGAAGTTTCAAAAGGGTATTTTCTTTACACATTCCTAACTAACGAAACTTTGAATTACGTAGGACTACCTCCGCCCAAACATTACTTTAACTACACCAACATGAGTGATAGTGAGCGTGAAGATTTTGACCGCTACTACAACAGTTTTAATGAAGCTAATCCATACAATATAGCCGATGAATGTGAACGTTATTGCGTGAATGACGTACGTGTACTTAGAGTATGCTTTCAAGCCTTTAGAAGGATGTACATAACCCGTTTCAAATGCGATCCGCTGCAAGTCGCGACCACGATCGCCTCATTATGTTTTACAGTGTTCAAGAATAACTTCATGCCTAAAGACACCTTAGCAATCATTCACAGAAACAAACCCTGCAGTTATGGGCAAAAGGCTATTTACTGGCTTATACACCTACAGCAGCAGACAGAGGTATACATAAAACATGCCCGCAACACGGGTGAAGTACCCGTTAAGGTCAATGGTCGTGTTTTTTGGGTTGACGGCCTAAGTGAGGATCCAGCCACTGGTGAGAAGACTGTGTATTCCTTTAACGGCTGCTGGTGGCATGGATGCCCGCGCGCTGAATGTGCCGTCACAGGGGACCTTTATGGAAGATCCCCCGCCGACAGCCTCGCATGGACCCGTAACCGTGATCAACTTATAGGCTCCCAGTTCACTCACAAAATCGTGTGGGAGCATGAGTATGATGCACGGATGGAAACAGATGCCCAGTACCGTGAAGAAATAAGGACCATCAAACGTTCAATGGTGTTGGACCCCCTCAAATGCGGTGACAGCTTGTTTGGAGGGCGCACAAACCCATTCAAGCTATACTTTCCGCCTACGGAGGGCGTGAAACTCCACTACTACGACTTCTGCTCTTTATACCCCTACGTGATGAAGAACAATCCGTACCCCGTAGGTGCACCTGAAAAAATGGTGGGTCCCACCATACCAACCATCGAGGAGTTTTCAGCTAACTTGAATGAGCGCTACTTTGGACTCTCTTTCGTAGACGTGCTCCCCCCTCGCGATTTATGGATGCCGATCTTACCCGTCGTTATAGATCACAAGCTCATGTTTCCCCTGTGCGTGAAGTGCGCAGAAGAGAACAACGGTGATTGTGACCATACAACCCACCAGCGTAAGATCAGATGTATATACAAGTCCTGAGCTGGCCCTAGCCGTTCGCCATGGGTATAGAATATTGAAGATACATGAGGTGTGGAGGTTTCAGAAGCTACCCAACCTTTACACACCATATATAAACGCTTTTTTGAAGGATAAGGTCGAAGCATCAGGATATCCGCGAGGGGTTGACACCGAAGATGAAAAAACGGATTATATTCAGCGTTATCGTGCACAAGAAGGTATACAGCTTGACCGATCCCAAATTGTTAAGAATCATGGCAAGCGCTTTAGTGCAAAATTGTCCTAAACAGTCTTTGGGGGAAATTTTCACAGAATACCGGCAAAGGGAACGTCCATTTGGCACAAAGTTATAGTGAAGTCTGGGATTATGCCAACGCTTCTGATAAAGAGATTGAGATCTTGAATGTAGGTAATACTTACATAATAAAGTACAATATCACCGAATTGGCCACAGATACCTCACGGGTTACAAACATACCTGTAGCCAGTTTCACAACGGCCTACGCCCGCATTAAACTTTGGGGCCTATTGCAATCTCTTGGACGGAGGGTGTTGTACGCTGACACAGATAGAGTGATATTCACAGCGAGGGAAGGTGAATACATGCCCGCTATTGGGGAATTCCTCGGAGAGCTAACTGACGAGATGAAGGATGAGTAAGGTGATGGTGCATACGCAGACTCGTTTGTGTCAACAGTGCTATGGGGTACGGGTGAGGGTAGGGGATGATATAAAGTATATCTTGAAGGCTAAGGGTATCACGCTTAACCATGCGAACCGTCGAGTCGTTAACTTTGACTCGTTGAAGGATCTAGTGTGCTTGGAAGGTGAGGGTGACCAGCCACCCCAACTGACTGTGGGGACGCACAATTTTTGGGCGCAGAAACTGGGTTGTGTGAAGGAACTTAGGGGCACGAAGGTATGCCATAACACCTATAGGAAGCGTTACTAGGTGCCTGGTACCTATGATACCGTACCCTTTGGTTACCTTAATCCTTGATTGTATTTATATATATATGTTTATTGCTATGTTTATTTACCATGTATATTTGTTTCAATTAAGGTTTCATTTTCTCCTTTGCGTGCGTGCGTGTGTGTGTACAGTAAAAAGCTAAGCTCCGACCACTGTAAGATCGGCAACGTGACTCCTGCCACTATCTGAGCATATCTCTATCCCTCCGTGCTCAGTTGACCTCTGCATACCCTTAAGTTCAGACGTGTATTCTCCCGCGTAGACGAAAAATAGTAATGGCTACCTTTAATATTGCGTGTTCAACACTTATGAAATGGTATTGGGCAAAGCGCCAAGATGTGGTGGATACTGAAAATCTCCCTATTTCCCCCTCCTTTAATACTTTTAAGGCTACATTGAGCCGTGCGAAGGATCAAGAAGTTCAAATACTCTACGGGTATTTTGGCGAGGGCATTGTAGGATTTCGTAGTACAAACGATGTATTGAAGTTGTTGTAGACCTAACCTTTATAAACGCTCACATATACCGCGAAGTAGAGGAAGTAACACGTTCAGAAGATAAGCAACGGTTATGGATAGTGAGTCTTGTTGATGAGTGGTATGACAAGCGATATTATGTCATGTTAGATCATATCAACTACTCGTACCCTACGGTTGAGAATGTAAATCTTGTCATCATGAAGAATCTTAAGTATTTTTACAACTATATTAATATATATCATGACGAGGTTTGTAGTGAGATTGTGGCTAATGGGCTGTGTGAGTGTTTAACAGACTTTAGAGACGAGTATCGCTTGTTAAAAAAAAGGATAAATATGGACATATGTTTCTCTCAATGAACGTCTGGTGAGTGATAAAACATTAAAGCCGGTATTGCTTCATGTAGCGGAAAATTCTTTGTCCAAGGGCACAAGTGTTCAAACAAGTCTGTACACGCTTCAACAGTTTATGGTGTGACTCGCTCCCCCCAACGAGCCGCCCACCCGTGTACCTCACGAAACATACGAGTTCGAACAAACCCGTACACGTTTTATCAGCGTGACTTAGTCCGCCCGTCGAGCCGAACCATCCACCTGTGGCTCATATTCATCTCAGAGCTTGAACGGAGTGGATGTGCGAATACGCTAGAACTTCCTTTGAGAAGCATTCTCAACGCCTCGTACGATGTCTCCGTGACGAAGTCATTTCGCGTGTCCAGGCGTGAAACCGGCACCATTAACTATGTACTTCAAACGATTTGCAGGCAAGCAAACTCTGGTGAACGTAATGTTATTTATTTAAGTGTTGAGGAGATGAATAGAGTCTTTGTGATAGTTGAGAAGTGGGGAGAGGACCGTTATAAAATACCTGCAGGTGTAGGTACAAGAAGAGAGCAGATTGGTGATCATATGCGGTTGTTTGCACGTTGTGTATAAATAACGAACAGCCATGCATTGATATACGACTGATGTGGAAGAATGCATCTGATAATAACGTTCTTGTCCCTACGCGAAACCGTTTCATCCTCGACAGAATGTTTGAAATCGTCGGATTCCGCAAGCTGAAGCCTATATTAGAGGCTCGTGTTACGGATATGATTTATTTTGACACGGTTCTTGAATACGCATACACAGCTCTGCTCGACGGATTTATCGAATGTAGGAATGAACCAGGCGAAAATGGTCTAGAGCTCGATGCATATTTAAAAGGTTTAATTCTTCGAAATGTCCTGAACTTTTGTACAAAGTACTTCAGCGGTACAGGGCAAAGCTTGCCTACACTGTTCACCCTGAAGAGCTGTACCTCTATATAATGAATAGCTATCGTTACGACTTGGAAGATTATTTCAATTGCCGCTATGCAGAGTGAAGAAGAGTTCACGATTGAAAAGCTCGGGACGATAAGAAAAAACCTTCGATGGGAAAGGCGTGTTTATAAACTTGTATTTAAGAATGATGTTGTGGTTAACGATGACCTATTTGTGCGTGCTTTTGATTGTATTCTAGCCGTGTTTAAAGATAACTTGCCAACCGACTGTAAAGTGGGCGCAAAAATAGTATTGGACGATATGAAAGCCATTTATGTCGAGTATAGGCGTCCGTATAACTTAAACGGTGAAGTGTTGCTTGGACGGTTTTACCGTGTAGTACAAAGTAATAACGATGTGAATATAGACTCGATTACGTGTGAGTTTAGCGTTATGCACCGTAGAACATAGAGTATATTTTGATGTATATTTATTTATTTAATTGTTTGTGTATATATATATATATATGTGTGTATATATATATTTCCTGGACTAATATGCAATTGATTATACGTTTCGCATATTATTATTTTCAATATATTTAATTATTAATATAACCCATAAAACATAAAGTATTTTGATGTATACTTATTTATTTAATTGAGTGTGTGTATATATATATTTCCTGAACTAATATGCAATTGATTATACGTTTCGTGTATTATTATTTTCAATATATTTAATTATTTAATATAACACTATATATATATATTTCCTCTACTAATATATTGATGGTTATAATACGTTTTATTTATTTTTGATTATATATTTCTCGTTCGTATTTCTTATGCTATTATTATTTTTTGATCATATATATTCTGTTGTATATTTATTATATATTCATCGTTCGTATTTCTTATGCTATTGTTATTTTTGATCATATATATTGCATTGTATATTTATTTTCTATATATATCTGATTCCATTAATTCGTCTAAATAAACAGAATGATGTAATGGTGTTTTATTTAATTCTTTTGGTTGTGCACGGCATTTAATTATATCAATTGCCTGGCTTCTAAAACGGAATTCTAAACCAACTGTAAAGAATATATGCATTAATTAAATAAATAGAGCTATCTGGCAACTCAACTTGTACACCCGAACAAGCCATTTACGCCTTCTAAGTCAACGGCTGGTTGGACCTGAATATATGCTTTAAATAAATAAATAGCGCAATCTGGCAGCTCAGCCTTCTAAGCCAACTGGCGGATTAAGCCAGAATATATGCTTTAATTAAATAAATAGCGCAATCTGGCAACACAGCCAGATAAGCCAACTGGCTGATTAGCAACATATTGAGACAACGGCCGCTCGGCTGAAGTCTTAATATGCGCTTGGCTCTTGCCAGGCGAACACCTCTCCTCCTCTCTCTCCTTCTCCTCTCTCTCCTTCTCCTCTCTCTTTCTCTTGGAAGATAACTATGCCTCCATTTTGCATAACCCCTTGTTACTTTTGCAACATTCCCCTCTCCCCCTTTGTTGCATAACATCTTGCACCATTCTCCTCTCCCCTTTGTTGCATAGCATCTTGCAACATTCCCCCTCCCCCTTTGTTCCATAACTTATGCAACATTTCCTTTGCAACATTGATCAACATTTGCAAATGCATTGCACTCTCTCCTTTTGCGCCCATACTACTCGCTATCACATCCTGTCAAATCATGCATGGCGGGAAGTAGACTAGGAACCACAAACCTTAATTCATTGCATATGCTGTGAACAGGAATATGACGATGGAGGTCAGCAGTAGCGGTCACCTTTCCTGTTTCTATCCAGAAAGATGATGTACTTTGCATCTGAGAAAAATAATGCACAGCTAGCACGAGCACATCTGTGTCGGGTGACTTGACAACTATGCTTTCTTGGATATTAGCAACAGAAAATTCCTCATCTGCCTTCATATCATGGAAAAGCATCCTTGTATCTGCCTCTTCATGTGAGCAAAACAGATTCGTCAGCTAGATTTCATTCGTCAACCAGACTCCTTACTGAGCGGACGCATTCCATGGGCTCTCTGATATTTTTTCTAGTTTTGGATATTGCCGAGAAATTTACTGTTGGAAAGTTCTGAATTTTATATACTTGCGTTTATATTCACATTGTTATAGTTAAGTAACTGACTATTAGTGGCTTTTAGCGATTTAGAAGTTTTCATAACGTGCAAGCTTAATTTAACTTAAACTTGTGACGGTTATAAACGTTAACAACCTTAATTTGCGCGATGCCGTCGCAGAAAGCGTCATGTGCTAGGTGTGTGGTTAATCGGTGGTATACGGATTTTAAAGATTACAACGGTGGTCCTATGGCGATTACCGAGAGATCGGCTTGTTTCTTTTGTGAGTTAAGCGAAGAGATAGTTGATTTAAAACGTAGTGTACGCGAGGTGACTGAAAGACTTGCAACACTTGATGAGGGCAGGGGTAGGCTTACAGCTGACGAAGGCCGAACCTATACTAACGTTGAAGACGTTAGTAAGTTGAAGGGTGAGGTTATGAACCTAGTTTCTATTATAGGTAGCTTATCGGGAAGGTTAGACAGAGTTGAGGAAGGAGTTAAGGTTGGTCCGAGATTATTAGACAGGGAGGGATTTAGAGTAGTTAAGGGTGGAGCTAGGCCACGTACGCTAGGTGATAGGGATCCCCCCCCCCCTATCGAGGTTTCGAACCCTTTCGCCCAGTTGGATAGGGATGTGAACGAGGGGGAACGATTTTAATTGGGACTCCTTACTGCGTGATATGGATAAGGAGTTCGTTGAATGGAATCCAACCAAGAGGAGGAGAGTCTGTCGGTTATTATTGAATGTTTCACCAACAGTTTCATAACTTTGTTTCGGTTCATTTGCGCAAGATATGAAGATCATATTTGAAAAGAACACACCAAAATACATTAGAAAAATGTATTTTGGATATTAATTTCAGTGTTGGTGAAACATTCAATAATTACTGGTCTGTCTACAGGAGCCAGGGTTGACAGAATTAGTGACGAAGTAGATAGGATTGATGTTGCCTCCAGTCAATCTATTTTGGTGACGATGGTAGGGGGCAGCGACTCGTATAAGCCCGATACGAGAGTGCCTGACCTTTTGGAGAGATACAGGGGGTTAATTAAGTCCCTGAAGGCAAGGTCAGATAGGTCTTTAGTTCTCGGTATTACCCCTAGGCACGGTTCAAATTTTAGGATTACGTCAAAAAAATATTTTTGAACACTAAACTAGAAGAGATTTGTGCTCCCGAAAATGTACCCTTCGTAAAGCTGAGGTCAGAATTTAGTGATCCTATCCTTTTTATAAAAAATGGGGGTGCATTTCAATGAAATAGGTAATGCTAGGCTAGGTAGTTAATCGATGAGAACGTTCGAAAGCTGTATAGGTCGAAGCCCTCTTTAAACGTTGTGGGTCTGGGAAACGCCGGCCCGGCGTGAAAAAAACTTTGAAACGACGATCCGTGGTAAAAAATAACTTAAACGTCTTTTATTGTAACGCGCGTAGTATTAGAAATAAATTGAACGAATTTAAGGCGATAATTTTTTTCGGCAACTACGATATAGTTGCTATAACCGAAATGTGGTTAAATACCTAACTCGGGACTTGTTGGGGGAACTTCATATAGTGAGTTTTAAACTTTTTACTAATGATAGGTTACATAGGATTGGTGGCAACGTTTTGTTGTACTTTCGTAATTCCCTTAGGGTTATCGAGGTTAAGATAGATTTTCCGGCAGCAATTAATGCGATATGCTTTGAAGTTAAGGCTCGTAGTATTAGCTTTAATTTCTTTGTTGTTTATAGACCTCCCGTTCAACTCCTCGATACCGATACTAGATTTTACACACTTCTTGGTAACTTCATTAATAATCGGGATAGTATAGTTGTCGGAGACTTTAACTGCCCTAACGTTAATTACGAGACTTTAACTGGTAATGATGAGGGTTTGAGACTGAATGAGTTTTTATTAGTTTTCTTTGAAATCCGCTCACCGTATAGGTAGGAAATTTACTTAGGTGTTGGGTATGAAAAAAATATTGAAATCCGACCATAACTTTGGATTTTGTAGCCAAAGTTCGAGGTCTCCCTTTTTTCTTGCCCACCCGATATATATATATATATATATATATATATATATATATATATATGTGTGTGTGTGTGTGATATATATATATATATGTAAAAAGCGAACAATGAACAATAGTTTTATGTTCGAATGTCCATTTTTACGTTAGAAGCCAAAATCGCAGAAGCGAGTTTTGGGTAAAATTTCGATTTGTAATAATGACTTATACACTATGACGTCACAAAATAACTTTATTCCCTTTACGTTCCCACTCTGTGTCTCTAATTCGTTCTTGTAAATCTTCCTAACAATGATTCGTACTATACGTACAAATTCAATAACTATGACGTCACATTTTCCCGTCATTAATTTCCCTTCATCATATCTCTAGTATTCAATGTATGAAAATTCTTTAACATCATAATAAAAACTGTACACTCTATAGAAGTCATTATTTATATGTTATGTAGTATAAATATTATTATTCAACCATATTCATTCATCTACCTATTGTCTACTTATGCCCTATCAACTTATCAGTCTATTTTTACTCGTGTCAATCTATGAAACGCAAAACCTTTGCCTTCGTTCGGGAACGCGAAAAAAAGTTCTCGTATTATTTTTTCATTTTTATTTTTAATTATTTGACCTCCCGAGATGAACTCGAAAATGCTGAGGGTAAGTGATCGAATTTCGCGAACTTGCAGATTCGAACGCTCAAAGATTAAAATACCTCCTCTCGCTTTGATTTCAAATTTATAATATTATCATGCGTTATGTTATATCATGTGTGTCATGTCTCATGTACTTGTGTTGTACTAATAACCATATAATCTAACCATGGTAAACGACGTAATGTACTTCAATGAAATTATAATTAACTGTAATATTTTAATTTAATATAATGTAATGTACTTTAATGAAACTGTAATGAACAATAACTTGTAATGTACTTCAGGGAAACTAATTAAATGTAATGATTTAATTTATAATGTAAGAATGTACTTAATGATGTAATGTACTAAATGACGTAGTCAATGTACTTTAGTGGAATTGTAATTAAAAAGTGAATATGAATTAATTGGTAGTTGTAATCCATAATTGTAATCATAATTGTAATGAACCAAAATTAATACGTACTTAATCATGTACTCAAAATTGTGCTGATGTGCTAATACGAAATAATATCGCCTCAATAATTGTCGAATCGGCGATACTACTGTTCTTTTTATTTTTATATTTTTTATTCTTTTTAGTTGAAATCTTTCAAAAAAACATCTGATCATGTGTTTAAAAAATAGGGGGAAATTTAACCTTCAACTGTTCTCCCCCCCAAACATTTAAGTTATATTATACGTATATTTGTAAAATACTTCACTTCATTATAGAACTTCATTTAAGGCACTTCTAGATTGCTCTTCTCATTAGACTTCTTCAGATTAGCACTTCGTCGGAGGGGGCAGAAGCCCCTTGCCTCCTTAACTTAAGTATTTTTAGATTCCGGCCTGAGCCATGGTCGAAAGAGGTCGAACCTCTACCCCTTGTTCAGAGTACCAACTGTAATTTTTAAGAAGTAAACCCCCTTTAAGAAGTTTTTTATCTTTTTCCTTCGAGCCGTGCTCGCTTCAGAACTTAGTCAGAAAAGTCGATAATTATAAAAAGAGAAGAATTAATAAGCAGAAACAAAAGAATTAACAGAGTGTCGACCCCCTAAGGCGACCGAAAAGAATTATAGAAAAGTATAAAGAAGAAGCATCCGTTGCAGCCTCCTAACTAGAACCCCCTTCGAATCCGAACCAACAAAGGGCCATAAAGGGGGGGTTAACAAGTGGCGACCCTGCCAGGATAAGAAGAAGAAGAAGATAAGAAGATTCTAAAAAAGCTGGGCTATCCCTGCCAGGATTAAAAGAAGATTATTTTAAAAGAAGATTTTAAGAAGAGGCCACTCTTTGGCCAAGATAGAAATTACCCTGCACCAAGATAAACAGAAATTGACGACCCTACTAAGAAGAAGATTTTAACAAGAAGATGTTTACCCAAGAAGATGTTTACCCAAGAAGATTTTTACCCAGAAGATTTTTACCCAGAAGATGTTTACCCAGAAGATGTTTAACCAGAAGATTTTAGCCAGCAAGACGTCTTCAGGACACACCTCAAAAGGATTTCGCCATAGGAATCTTGTTAAGTATAAAACTTTTTTAAAAAAATAATTTCTAAACATTTGAAAAGTCATTATTATTAACAATTAATATTTAGTATTGAGCCAGAATTTAACACAAAACACAGTGAACACTTCAGACACCAGTGATACACTTTTTTTTAGTGAAACAGTTATTGTAAGAGAGTTAATTGAAACCGAGTTAATTGTAACCGAGTTAATTGGAACACAGAGTAATTGTAACACAAAGTTAATTGTAACACAAAGTTAATTGTAACAGAGTTAATTGTAACAGAGTTAATTGTAACAGAGTTAATTGTAACAGAGTTAATTGTAACAAAGTTAATTTTAACAAAGTTAATTTTAACAAAGTTAATTGTAACAAAGTTAATTTCAGAGAGAGAATTTCAGTTATTTTCAATGTTACATTCAATATAGAATAATTTTATTTTATGTACCTTCCCGTACATTAGAATGAAATATTGTTACATCTTTTTTATTTTTCTGTTTGCAAATTTTTTTCAATTACTGAATTGAATTGACTTGCAAATTAAGAGAGAGAGAGTTTATAGATTTAGAGAGATACTTGAAGTAATTTTGAAGTAATTTTTTTTGAAGTCATTTTTTAAGTCATTTTTTTGAAGTCAGTTTTGAAGTCAGTTTTGAAGTAAGTCGGTTGCACCAAGAGGGTCAACCAAAACAGAGGTTAATCGTCTCCACTTGATAAAGATCAAATGCAGTCATTTTCCATTTTTAGTTAATCTTTACTTGAAGCAGGTTCAAGTTAGACAGCCCATTTTCAGTTTCAAGATACTACTTGATAAAAGTTCAAGTCAGTTTCATTTTCAGTTCAGAATACTTGATAAGAGGTCAAGTCAGAAGGTTGCGCCAAAACGGCCAACCGCCCCAGAGATTTATAAAGATACTCGAAGTAGTTTCGAGTCAGTTTTATTTGCAAATAATTTGCAAATCAAGTTTCAGTTTCAATAGGTTGCATCCAAGAGGGACAACCGCCCCAGAGAGATTTATTTCAAGTCAGAGAGATTTATTTCAAGTCAGAGTTTATTCCAAGTCAGAGTGATTTATTCCAAGTCAGAGTGATTCATTCCAAGTCATTTTTATTTCAAGTCCCAAGTTAGTTTTCAATGCAGTCAATTGAATTCAACTTTTCCTTCTAATTTAAGAAAATGTAATTTAAGAATTTAATTCAACCTTTTTATTTTGTAAAAGAGAATTAAAAATTCAACCTGAATTGACCGATTTGCGTCTTTAGTTTAACCTTTTTTCTTGTTCATGTCATTATTGCGTATATAAATATATAGGTGAAATGACATTTTGTTGTTTGTAACCCAAAACAGTTTTTACAATTGTTTGTAACGATTTGGTGATCATTGTAATGTATGTGTAATAATTAATTAATCGATCTTGTCCTAATGACTCCTTTTAAATTACTATATGAGGAACACGCCGTCCCTCCGTTTTGTTTCAACTTTTTTTTTTAGTTTTGTTCTAAGTAGTGTGACAAGCAATCTTAAAAAAAAAAAAAAAAAAAAAAAAAAAAGAGCAAAGTGCTCACGAAAAGATGTATTGTCAATTTCAGACTTATACCCCCCGCCTAGTCACTCAATTCCCCTGAATGTAGTACTCCAAACTTTGCCTTTTATTTTATTTTATTTTAACACCCCCAACCCCAGTTGAACTGTGTCAACCAGAGAAATGGTTCAACCATGGTTAATTCCTCTTTGGTACGAGGGAACATAACCTTAATTGATGTTAAGTTGTGTTTTTATATTTTTAAGAATATTATATGTTTAGTTCCGTATAGTTTATAATTGATTTCTATTTTCAATTCTTATATTTTTTATATTTTTTTTATTCGATTAATCGTGAGTAGCTGTCCCTCGAAATTGTAAAATACACACTTCGCACCTAATACACCCAAATACACATTTGACCACAGGTCTATACATCATCCACTACGTAATTCGATTTGTACCGACAACAGTCAATAAAAATGCATGTATGCACATTATATATACTATATATATACAAACCTTATGCTAAAATCATTGAATATCACAATAAAACTATTTCATTACGTAAATGCTAACTATGTAATTTAATCTTTATCATTTTTGCTTTCTAATATATCTTGCTCATGCAGTTATTCAGTTAATTTAACAATCCTCTCAGCTAATCTGTCCTTCGAAATTATAAGATACACACGTTGCACCTAATACACCCAAATACACACTTGACCACAGGTCTATACATCATCCATTACATAATTCGATTTTTTACCTACAATAGTCAATAAAATTAGTTACGAATTGTACTATCATGGTAACCTTGAAAATCCATGAACTTTAAAATTTATATTTTCCCCTTTTATTTACCTATTCATTATAAATGTAATTTTCCCTGCAGAAAAAAATAAAATTTTGTAAAAAAAAATTTTAACCATATCATTGGTTGTCTAAATTAATGTATTAATCCTATTAAATGTTTGTCTAAACTAAAGTATTAATCTTTGAATTCCTTTATATTATATAATAACTCACTTGTTCTGTATAAAACTTGTAATGTAAAGAAAAATTCGTCACCTAACTTGAATTCGTTAGAATGTTATTTTCTCATTTGTATTGTATTAATGGTACCCTATTAAATTATTGTATAAATATTTTAAAAGGGGAGAGTAATGTAAAAAGCGAACAATGAACAATAGTTTTATGTTCGAATGTCCATTTTTACGTTAGAAGCCAAAATCGCAGAAGCGAGTTTTGGGTAAAATTTCGATTTGTAATAATGACTTATACACTATGACGTCACAAAATAACTTTATTCCTTTTACGTTCCCACTCTGTGTCTCTAATTCGTTCTTGTAAATCTTCCTAACAATGATTCGTACTATACGTACAAATTCAATAACTATGACGTCACATTTTCCCGTCATTAATTTCCCTTCATCATATCTCTAGTATTCAATGTATGAAAATTCTTTAACATCATAATAAAAACTGTACACTCTATAGAAGTCATTATTTATATGTTATGTAGTATAAATATTATTATTCAACCATATTCATTCATCTACCTATTGTCTACTTATGCCCTATCAACTTATCAGTCTATTTTTACTCGTGTCAATCTATGAAACGCAAAACCTTTGCCTTCGTTCGGGAACGCGAAAAAACGTTCTCGTCTTATTTTTTTCATTTTTATTTTTAATTATTTGACCTCCCGAGATGAACTCGAAAATGCTGAGGGTAAGTGATCGAATTTCGCGAACTTGCAGATTCGAACGCTCAAAGATTAAAATACCTCCTCTCGCTTTGATTTCAAATTTATAATATTATCATGCGTTATGTTATATCATGTGTGTCATGTCTCATGTACTTGTGTTGTACTATAACCATATAATCTAACCATATAATCTAACCATGGTAAACGACGTAATGTACTTCAATGAAATTATAATTAACTGTAATATTTTAATTTAATATAATGTAATGTACTTTAATGAAACTGTAATGAACAATAACTTGTAATGTACTTCAGGGAAACTAATTAAATGTAATGATTTAATTTATAATGTAAGAATGTACTTAATGATGTAAGTACTAAATGACGTAGTCAATGTACTTTAATGGAATTGTAATTAAAAAGTGAATATGAATTAATTGGTAGTTGTAATCCATAATTGTAATCATAATTGTAATGAACCAAAATTAATACGTACTTAATCATGTACTCAAAATTGTGCTGATGTGCTAATACGAAATAATATCGCCTCTATAATTGCCGAATCGGCGATACTACTGTTCTTTTTATTTTTATATTTTTTATTCTTTTTAGTTGAAATCTTTCAAAAAAACATCTGATCATGTGTTTAAAAAATAGGGGGGAAATTTAACCTTCAACTGTTCTCCCCCCCAAACATTTAAGTTATATTATACGTATATTTGTAAAATACTTCACTTCATTATAGAACTTCATTTAAGGCACTTCTAGATTGCTCTTCTCATTAGACTTCTTCAGATTAGCACTTCGTCGGGAGGGGGCAGAAGCCCCTTGCCTCCTTAACTTAAGTATTTTAGATTCCGGCCTGAGCCATGGTCGAAAGAGGTCGAACCTCTACCCCTTGTAATTCAGAGTACCAACTGTAATTTTTAAGAAGTAAACCACCCTTTAAGAAGTTTTTTATCTTTTTCCTTCGAGCCGTGCTCGCTTCAGAACTTAGTCAGAAAAGTCGATAATTATAAAAAGAGAAGAATTAATATGCAGAAAGAAAAGAATTAACAGAGTGTCGACCCCCTAAGGCGACCGAAAAGAATTATAGAAAAGTATAAAGAAGAAGCATCCGTTGCAGCCTCCTAACTAGAACCCCCTTCGAATCCGAACCGACAAAGGGCCATAAAGGGGGGGTTAACAAGTGGCGACCCTGCCAGGATAAGAAGAAGAAGAAGATGAGAAGATTCTAAAAAAGCTGGGCTATCCCTGCCAGGATTAAAAGAAGATTATTTTAAAAGAAGATTTTAAGAAGAGGCCACTCTTTGGCCAAGATAGAAATTACCCTGCACCAAGATAAACAAAAATTGGCGACCCTACTAAGAAGAAGATTTTAACAAGAAGATGTTTACCCAAGAAGATGTTTACCCAAGAAGATTTTTAC
Organism: Bathynomus jamesi; assembly: GCA_023014485.1. NCBI lineage: Eukaryota > Metazoa > Arthropoda > Malacostraca > Isopoda > Cirolanidae > Bathynomus > Bathynomus jamesi. The sequence goes on from JAJOZX010003259.1 coordinate 539,973, forward strand.
CCAGAAGATTTTTACCCAGAAGATGTTTACCCAGAAGATGTTTAACCAGAAGATTTTAGCCAGCAAGACGTCTTCAGGACACACCTCAAAAGGATTTCGCCATAGGAATCTTGTTAAGTATAAAACTTTTTTTAAAAAAAATAATTTCTAAACATTTGAAAAGTTATTATTATTAACAATTAATATTTAGTATTGAGCCAGAATTTAACACAAAACACAGTGAACACTTCAGACACCAGTGATACACTTTTTTTTAGTGAAACAGTTATTGTAAGAGAGTTAATTGTAACCGAGTTAATTGTAACCGAGTTAATTGGAACACAGAGTTAATTGTAACACAAAGTTAATTGTAACACAAAGTTAATTGTAACAGAGTTAATAGTAACAGAGTTAATTGTAACAGAGTTAATTGTAACAGAGTTAATTGTAACAAAGTTAATTTTAACAAAGTTAATTTTAACAAAGTTAATTTCAGAGAGAGAATTTCAGTTATTTTCAATGTTACATTCAATATAGAATAATTTTATTTTATGTACCTTCCCGTACATTAGAATGAAATATTGTTACATCTTTTTTATTTTTCTGTTTGCCAATTTTTTTCAATTACTGAATTGAATTGACTTGCAAATTAAGAGAGAGAGAGTTTATAGATTTAGAGAGATACTTGAAGTAATTTTGAAGTAATTTTTTTTTTAAGTCATTTTTTAAGTCATTTTTTTGAAGTCAGTTTTGAAGTCAGTTTTGAAGTCAGTCGGTTGCACCAAGAGGGTCAACCAAAACAGAGGTTAATCGTCTCCACTTGATAAAGATCAAATGCAGTCATTTTCCATTTTTAGTTAATCTTTACTTGAAGCAGGTTCAAGTTAGACAGCCCATTTTCAGTTTCAAGATACTACTTGATAAAAGTTCAAGTCAGTTTCATTTTCAGTTCAGAATACTTGATAAGAGGTCAAGTCAGAAGGTTGCGCCAAAACGGCCAACCGCCCCAGAGATTTATAAAGATACTCGAAGTAGTTTCGAGTCAGTTTTATTTGCAAATAAGTTGCAAATCAAGTTTCAGTTCAATAGGTTGCATCCAAGAGGGACAACCGCCCCAGAGAGATTTATTTCAAGTCAGAGAGATTTATTTCAAGTCAGAGTTTATTCCAAGTCAGAGGATTTATTCCAAGTCAGAGTGATTCATTCCAAGTCATTTTTATTTCAAGTCCCAAGTAGTTTTCAATGCAGTCAATTGAATTCAACTTTTCCTTGTAATTTAAGAAAATGTAATTTAAGAATTTAATTCAACCTTTTATTTTGTAAAAGAGAATTAAAAATTCAACCTGAATTGACGATTTGCGTCTTTAGTTTAACCTTTTTTCTTGTTCATGTCATTATTGCGTATATAAAATATAGGTGAAATGACATTTTGTTGTTTGTAACCCAAAACAGTTTTTACAATTGTTTGTAACGATTTGGTGATCATTGTAATGTATGTGTAATAATTAATTAATCGATCTTGTCCTAATGACTCCTTTTAAATTACTATATGAGGAACACGCCGTCCCTCCGTTTTGTTTCAACTTTTTTTTTTAGTTTTGTTCTAAGTAGTGTGACAAGCAATCTTAAAAAAAAAAAAAAAAAAAAAAAAAAAAAAGAGCAAAGTGCTCACGAAAAGATGTATTGTCAATTTCAGACTTATACCCCCGCTTAGTCACTCAATTCCCGGAATGTAGTACTCCAAACTTTGCCTTTTTATTTTATTTATTTTAACACCCCCAACCCCAGTTGAACTGTGTCAACCAGAGAAATGGTTCAACCATGGTTAATTCATCTTTGGTACGAGGGAACATAACCTTAATTGATGTTAAGTTGTGTTTTTATATTTTTAAGAATATTATATGTTTAGTTCCGTATAGTTTATAATTGATTTCTTTTTCAATTCTTATATTTTTTATATTTTTTTTTATTCGATTAATCGTGAGTAGCTGTCCCTCGAAATTGTAAAATACACACTTCGCACCTAATACACCCAAATACACATTTGACCACAGGTCTATACATCATCCACTACGTAATTCGATTTGTACCGACAACAGTCAATAAAAATGCATGTATGCACATTATATATACTATATATATACAAACCTTATGCTAAAATCATTGAATATCACAATAAAACTATTTCATTACGTAAATGCTAACTATGTAATTTAATCTTTATCATTTTTGCTTTCTAATATATCTTGCTCATGCAGTTATTCAGTTAATTTAACAATCCTCTCAGCTAATCTGTCCTTCGAAATTATAAGATACACACGTTGCACCTAATACACCCAAATACACACTGACCACAGGTCTATACATCATCCATTACATAATTCGATTTTTTACCTACAATAGTCAATAAAATTAGTTACGAATTGTACTATCATGGTAACCTTGAAAATCCATGAACTTTAAAATTTATATTTTCCCCTTTTATTTACCTATTCATTATAAATGTAATTTTCCCTGCAGAAAAAAATAAAAAATTTTAAAAAAATTTTTTTAACCATATCATTGGTTGTCTAAATTAATGTATTAATCCTATTAAATGTTTGTCTAAACTAAAGTATTAATCTTTGAATTCCTTTATATTATATAATAACTCACTTGTTCTGTATAAAACTTGTAATGTAAAGAAAAATTCGTCACCTAACTTGAATTCGTTAGAATGTTATTTTCTCATTCGTATTGTATTAATGGTACCCTATTAAATTATTGTATAAATATCATTTTAAAAGGGGAGAGTAATGTAAAAAGCGAACAATGAACAATAGTTTTATGTTCGAATGTCCATTTTTACGTTAGAAGCCAAAATCGCAGAAGCGAGTTTTGGGTAAAATTTCGATTTGTAATAATGACTTATACACTATGACGTCACAAAATAACTTTATTCCTTTTACGTTCCCACTCTGTGTCTCTAATTCGTTCTTGTAAATCTTCCTAACAATGATTCGTACTATACGTACAAATTCAATAACTATGACGTCACATTTTCCCGTCATTAATTTCCCTTCATCATATCTCTAGTATTCAATGTATGAAAATTCTTTAACATCATAATAAAAACTGTACACTCTATAGAAGTCATTATTTATATGTTATGTAGTATAAATATTATTATTCAACCATATTCATTCATCTACCTATTGTCTACTTATGCCCTATCAACTTATCAGTCTATTTTTACTCGTGTCAATCTATGAAACGCAAAACCTTTGCCTTCGTTCGGGAACGCGAAAAAACGTTCTCGTCTATTTTTTTCATTTTTATTTTTAATTATTTGACCTCCCGAGATGAACTCGAAAATGCTGAGGGTAAGTGATCGAATTTCGCGAACTTGCAGATTCGAACGCTCAAAGATTAAAATACCTCCTCTCGCTTTGATTTCAAATTTATAATATTATCATGCGTTATGTTATATCATGTGTGTCATGTCTCATGTACTTGTGTTGTACTAATAAACCATATAATCTAACCATGGTAAACGACGTAATGTACTTCAATGAAATTATAATTAACTGTAATATTTTAATTTAATATAATGTAATGTACTTTAATGAAACTGTAATGAACAATAACTTGTAATGTACTTCAGGGAAACTAATTAAATGTAATGATTTAATTTATAATGTAAGAATGTACTTAATGATGTAATGTACTAAATGACGTAGTCAATGTACTTTAGTGGAATTGTAATTAAAAAGTGAATATGAATTAATTGGTAGTTGTAATCCATAATTGTAATCATAATTGTAATGAACCAAAATTAATACGTACTTAATCATGTACTCAAAATTGTGCTGATGTGCTAATACGAAATAATATCGCCTCAATAATTGTCGAATCGGCGATACTACTGTTCTTTTTTATTTTTATATTTTTTATTCTTTTTAGTTGAAATCTTTCAAAAAAACATCTGATCATGTGTTTAAAAAATAGGGGGGAAATTTAACCTTCAACTGTTCTCCCCCCCAAACATTTAAGTTATATTATACGTATATTTGTAAAATACTTCACTTCATTATAGAACTTCATTTAAGGCACTTCTAGATTGCTCTTCTCATTAGACTTCTTCAGATTAGCACTTCGTCGGGAGGGGGCAGAAGCCCCTTGCCTCCTTAACTTAAGTATTTTTAGATTCCGGCCTGAGCCATGGTCGAAAGAGGTCGAACCTCTACCCCTTGTAATTCAGAGTACCAACTGTAATTTTTAAGAAGTAAACACTCTTTAAGAAGTTTTTATCTTTTTCCTTCGAGCCGTGCTCGCTTCAGAACTTAGTCAGAAAAGTCGATAATTATAAAAAGAGAAGAATTAATAAGCAGAAAGAAAAGAATTAACAGAGTGTCGACCCCCTAAGGCGACCGAAAAGAATTATAGAAAAGTATAAAGAAGAAGCATCCGTTGCAGCCTCCTAACTAGAACCCCCTTCGAATCCTAACCGACAAAGGGCCATAAAGGGGGGGGTTAACATATAATATATATGTATATATATATATATATATATATATATATATATATATATACATATACATTTCAACTGCAAAGAACACGCAGTATAAATAACGTAAAGAACGACGCTTGTATAGGAGAACATTCCGCGCAAGATGAGAAGAGAGAACGAACAAATGAAAAATGAGGTAACCACCCGGGAATCGAACCCGGGATCTTCCGATTGCGGTCAGATATGATAACCATTACACCACGGGCCTCACTCGAACAAATGCCGTAATTCCTCTACATACGCGCAGAAACCAATGCCCCAAGGGGGCACCTCCCGCATGCCGCAGCTATATATACATTTCAACTGCAAAGAACACGCAGTATAAATAACGTAAAGAACGACGCTTGTATAGGAGAACATTCCGCGCAAGATGAGAAGAGAGAACGAACAAATGAAAAAATGAGGTAACCACCCGGGAATCGAACCGGGATCTTCCGATTGCCGGTCAGATATGATAACCATTACACCACGGGCCTCACTCGAACAAATGCCGTAATTCCTCTACATACGCGCAGGAAGATCCCGGGTTCGATTCCCGGGTGGTTACCTCATTTTTTCATTTGTTCGTTCTCTCTTCTCATCTTGCGCGGAATGTTCTTCTATACAAGCGTCGTTCTTGTGTTTTATTCATCATAAATACTTTTCACGTGTCACTTTCGTGAAATAATTTTTCATATATATATATAATATATATATATATATATATATATAATATATATGTGTGGTGGTGTGTGTGATATATATATATATATTATATATATATGTAAAAATGAATAATGAATAATTCTTATATTCATTTTTGCATATAAAAATGAATAATGAATAATTCTTAGATTCGTTTTTGCATATGAAGTCAAACTCGCGTGACACTCTAACTGTATATAAAACGCAAGTTTTGTAAAAAATTTATTTTCTTTCTATTTTATTTTTCCTAAATAATTTCAGTGTTGGTGAAACATTCAATAATTACTGGTTTGACAGTGGTAATTCAAAAAATCTAGTTAGAATTACTGATCACCTCTAGATTTTGAGTTATGATAAAGTCATCCAAAATATTTTATACATAGTAAAAAAAATAACTTTTCCTGTAAAAATTTTACTTGTGCTTTGAAAATTGCATTGAAAAATGTTTTTAAAACGATAAAAGACACTATAACTATTACAAAAAAGATATGGAAGAAATAAATGGCCCAGCCAAGACCCACCCCTTTCCCACCTGGTCATACCAAGCTCCTGATTACCATTTATTTCATGCATCTCCTAATTCTTTGATTGAAAACATTCGACATACTACTTCAACGAATACTAGTCAACTCAATGACCTACTAAGACATATGTACTACTAACAAATAACATTACATACATAATATAGATATTAATGGAAAAAAGGATTGAATATATTAAGATTGCAATAGTTATTGAAAATACATTTAAGTACTGTCAAAAAACGTAGTACTATTTCTTAGTTATTTTTTTTTTTAAATATTTGCTTGACTTATTGCGCTTTGTTCATGTTCACAGTTTCACGCTATAAGAACCAACAGTAATCTCCCATCATCGCTAGATTCCATCGTCCTTGATAGCGCTGTTCCATCGTAGAGATATCTTGGTGAAATCGTTCACCATGTTCATCGCTCACTGCACCTAAATCATTTGGGAAGAAGTCTAGATGGGAGTGTAAGAAGTGCATCTTTAATGACATCCTACACCCCATATTTCGGTAGTTCTCGAGCATATCATTTATCATCCCAATAAGTTTTCATCTCTGTGATTTAAGAAATTATGGACAACCAGTTTGAATGAAATCCAGGTAGCAAGTTCTTTCTGACTGAGCATTTTCTCAAAATCAATATCCATCAGCACTTCCGAATCTCTGGCCAAACAAATATACCTGCTTTCAATTTAGCTTCACTGATTTTTGGAACTTGTTAGAAAGATATCTGAAGCCATTGCCATCTTTGTTCCTTTTACAAAATTCTTCATGAGTCCCAGTTTGATATGAAGGGGGTTAGAAGCATATTTTGAGGATTCACTGAAGGTTGATTTTTTTATGTTCTGTTTTCGTGGGATGTATCTCTCTCTCAGTGGCCATTTCTTCTTTATGAAATGATTTTATCATCTCGACTGTCCCAGAGACATAAAAAACAGCAATGTTTGGTATACCCACTCTGCAATCCTAGAAGTAGTGCATTCACTTTAGATCACCACAGATGTTCCACCATATTTGATGGCTTTAAGGATAGTCTGCATGCTTTCATAGGTTTCTGTCATGTCACAGTATGAGTCAATAGCGAACTGGCCATCTGGAGCACCGGGAGAATTCCCGGTGGGCGCGTCGATCTGTGGCCAGTCAGGGTAACACGAAAAATATAGACAAAAAAAGAAAAGTAAATGATCTCCATCTCCCCATTCCTCCGTCTGCGCAGCCGCCGCAGCCCACTTCCCCCATTGATGTAAACAAATAATAAGGTGGGCAAAAAGAATGATCCGAATGGTATTTATACGTGTTACA
>JAJOZX010003260.1:2500-62500 GCA_023014485.1 Bathynomus jamesi
GCACTAGTTAACCCTTCAGTGAATTTGTTTGAGAGAAAACCACAATAATATATATATATATATATGAAGGAACCTTTTCTATATATACACACACTAGTGGTGCACCGATTAATCGGTATCGGCACCTTTCATGCCGATTAATCGGCATTTTGCCGATACCGATTAATCGGTGCACCACTAATATATATACACACACACACACACACACACACACACACACATTTTAACTGCAAACAAACACACAGTATAATTAATGTAAAGAACGACGCTTGTGTGGGAGAGCGTCCGCACAAGATGAGGAGAGAGAACGAGCAAATGAAAAATGAGGCACCTCCCAGGATTCGAACCCGGGATCATCCAATTGCCGGTCGGATATGCTAACTACTGCACCAAGGTCTCCGATCAGTCACAACTCGTAATTCTCAAACATACGAGCGGAATCGAATGCCCTATATCCTCCCTTATACCTTTAGATAGTTTCGAACAATGGTTCAGGATCGACCTGTAGTATGCCACTCTACAACATCCCACCTCATTTGCCTGCTTTGGTGAAGGAGGGAATTGGTTTCCGCTCTCTTCCTGCTCTCATAGCCAGCTATGCATGGCTGGTCAGGGACTTTGCATAAGAATTTGCGCAGCTGGTCCTCGAAATTATTCAAGTTGGTGTGCTGGAAGATCCTCACTTCTCTTGACAGGACATTAAAAAGTTTCGGGGCCTCGTATTTTCGGATATTTTTCGTTCTCGTTTTTATGCCCCCCCCCACTGTCTCACCGCAGCTGGAACAGTACAGAATGTGAGTCGTTTCTCATTCATATATATATATATATATATACATATATATATATATATATATATATATATATTATATATATACACACACACGAGTATATAATATACAGTATATATATATATATATATAATATATATATATATATATATATATATATATATATATATATATATATATAGGGCGTCCCAAAAAAATGTATACACACTTTAACAGCTGATAGCTCAATTGATGTTTCTTTCTTTCCAAGTTAAACCCATTAGAATTAATAATGGCAGTCAGACTAAGCTTTGAACAAAGGAAATTCATTCTAAAATGCTACTGGAAGTGTGAAAACGCAGTTGAAGTGCAAAGACAGTTTAGGAGGGAGTTTCAAACAGATCCACCAACGCGACTTACCATCACTCGAATTAGAGATAAGTTTGAAGCCGATGGAACTGTTCAGAATGTCCACAAGAAGCGTTCCGGAAGACCACGGACATCGACAAGCCCCACAAAGCAAGAAAGAGTACTGGAAACGTATCACCAAAGTCCAAGAAAATCTGTGCGGCAAGCGAGTCGTGAGGTAGGAATTTCAGAATCGTCTGTCCAACGCATTTTGAAGCGCTGTCAATGGAAAAGTTACATTCCAAGATTAGTCCATGCTATTAATGAAGATGATGATGATGATCCGGACCGAAGAGTGGAGTATTGCGAGTGGTACTTGGCACGATGTGGATGTGGATTGGACGAAGGGGTTTCGTAGAATACCCTCCGCGTTCACCAGACCTCACACCACTAGACTTTTTTTTATGGGGATACTTAAAAGACAAAGTCTACGCTATAAAACCTGCAACAGTCGCTGAATTGAGAGCAGCCATTGAACGAGAATGCCCACAAATACCAAACGAAATGTTTCGTGATGTTTGCGATTCCATTGCTTCGCGTTATCAGCAGTGCCTGGACCAGAACGGACGTCAGTTTGAAAACAGGCGTTGACAAAACAATTAAATAATGTCTGTAGATTCTATTACATTTTGAAAATGAAATGTATTTTAATAAACACTGCCTTTATAATTATTTAAAGTGTGTATACATTTTTTTGGGACGCCCGTATATATTATAATAATAATAATGAAACCAAACTTAAGTATAAAAAAGAATAAAAAATAATAATTTTTAAGTAATTTGAAATATATTAAATAAAAAAAAAATGTTATTTAAGGGAAAGAAAAATAATTATCACAAGACACGTTATTAATTTGAAGTTTTAAAAGAAAACAAAATTAGATAAAATATTTCTAATTAAATTCAAGCTATCGCGCACACACACACACACACACACACACACACATATATATATATATATATATATAGGGTGAACCAAATGTAGGTGGACAGTAAATGATAACGTTTATTTTGAGAATACATATTTAATTTTTTTGTATACTATAATACAAAATAAAATTTAAATAAATTTAGTTATAATATTTAATATAATAAAACACAAACACCATAGTTATAATGAACACCATAGTTATAATATAATATAACACAAACCGTATTCAACCTACTGTCCACCTACTTTTGGTTCACCGTGTATATGTATTGTGAATACTTGCAAGGTACTACTGCATGAAACTGTGATTATTACGATATAAACAGCTCGTAGGTATACTTTAAATGGGAAAAACAGGCTGGAAAATAATTGAAAACATTTTACTTATAGATTAAAAGTTCACCCTCTAATTCCCCTCCTCCCTCTCACTCAGAAAAAAAAACTTTGGGATAAAAGAAAGGTGGGGAGGAGGGGGAGGGAGGGGAAACAGTCCAGAGAGAATATTCAATTGTCGAATAAAGGTTTGACATCACAAAAATATTTTTGACGTCAGAGAAAACTTTTATTTGGCGTCATAAAAAAAAAACTGTTTTAGCGTTAAAAATATCGTCTTCGATGTCATAAAGACAGTTTATGACTATTAAAAAAAATAGTTTTGATGTCACAAAAGTAACAGTTTTAGCGTTGAGAAAAACATGTTTTGACGTCATGACGTCATTGTTTTTACAAAAAAATAGGTAAAGAAAAGGATGCTTCGTTTAACCTTCTTAATAACGACACACCTCACGTGCTTTACGTGGGATTCGAATCATTTATAAGGGTCGCTACATCATCTAAACGCGGGCAGAGGAGGATCCTCCATCCGACTATTGATCAGACTCAACGTCGCTTTACCTCGCAGGTCTAACGGGAAGCAGATCTAACATTTCAGCCATAGAAGCAGGACTGCAAATTTTATATATATATATATATAATATATATATATATTATATATATATATATATAATGCATTATTTTAGAACTATGCACAAAATCATTCTCTCTCTCTCTCTCTCTCTCTCTCTCTCTCTCTCTCTCTTCAATTAATAGTGACAATATTCACAAAATCTCTATTAATTAATTATAATCCGAATCGCTTATGACTGTTGAAGAGATAGACGAGATAGACCGTATGCAGCGTTTAGAGATTTACTAAATATTGTCTCGTTTTACAAAGATTATTATAATACGGAAAGAGACTCTCTCCTCAAGTTCAACACACTCCCGGCATCGAGTAATAGCGGTATTCCTAATTTTTTTGGGGGGAATGATATGATCATGATGGTGTTCTGGGGTTGTTTACCCTCCTCCACAACGGCAAAGGTCACGTGACGAAAATGACCTACGGCTTTATGTGGGATTCTACAGTAGGCCCTATATGCGTCATTTGGACGCGGAGGACAGTCCCCGCTCCAACTACTAACCAGATCCAAAGTCGCTTAATTTCGTTGATCTTTAGGAAGCGGTGTTGGGACGTGATTACGACTTTTCCCTAATTGTTATCCGTACGTGTGATGTTGTAGGTCTTCTACATCTCGATACATCGTTTACCCCCTCTCTTTTCGGGGCCACGTGTGAGGCGACATATTATAGTATACCTCAACGCAGAATTTTATGATTAGCACTTAGCACTCTTGGCACCTAAATGACCCAAACGTTCAGTGTAATTGGCACTGAGGCTGAATAATTATTTATTATACTCTTACTAATATCAATTCAAAAAATATATTTCAGCAAAGAAAAGTACGTTTCGTAAACACTCGTAAACTTTTCTGAAATGTCAAGAAACCTTCAAAAACGTTTCGCCAAAAGCCATTGCAGGAAAAAAAAAATATACACACACACCCCCAGTATATATATATATATATATACACACACCGAGTATATCCATTTTCACGACCCCGGGGGGAAAAAAAAGGGTCCACTGCACCCTTCTGCAAGACACGAAATAACTGTAAATATTTGATCCCCTAAAAAGGGAATATTTTGACGTGAAATTAATTCTCAGTTATACGAGATAAATATTTGAATACAAGGCAATACCTCCGATACCATAAAAAATCTTGCGACATGGCGGTCAAAATTAATTTGTAACCCCCTCCATCCAGAAAATTCAGGCACGAATTTTGGGAATTTTTAATTTTGAAAGGATTCAAAAAATTGTTTTTCGTGTTTTTTTATATGTTGTACTTTTATATATATATATATATATATATATATATATATATATATATATATATATATATATATATACACGCTTATATGAAGCATTTGTTTACTTTATTTTGAAAATGCAAAATTTATCAGAAAGTTAGCAAGGAATCCATTGGAAAAAAAATCTATAATATTTTCAGCTCAGCAAAGCCAATAATAATAATAATAATAATAATAATGATAATAATAATAAAAATAATAATAATAATAGTAATAATAATGATAATAATAATAATGTACTATATTTTTCTTATTTGCATGATCACGTGAGAATCGTTTACCTGGTTAAAAAAAAATTAGAAAATCCTGTTTTTTTTTTAGCTTTCTGTAGTGTCATTTGATTTTTTAATACGCTTAACACTAAAATGGAGTGTGCATTCCGTAGATTTAATAATAATAATAAAATAATAATAATAATAATAATAATTATATATATATATAATATATATATTATATATATATATATATATATATATATATATATATATATATCATCGCTAACATCATATTTTTGGCTATAATATTATTAGTTTTAGTTTAGCACAATTCTAGTTTACACTAGTGATTATAATTGTATTCATGGTGAGAAACAGGAGTATTCAGATGCATTTATTAGTTGTTCTAAAAAAGTACTTGCGTGCCTTTACTGTTACACAATTTTACAGTTGCACTGCTTCTTCTCTATATACAATCGATTGAAAAAGTCTTTCGGCGAACTTGTATACGTTTCTTACCGATATCTATCAGTAAGAAGCATGAAGTTTCACCACAGGGCTTTTTCAATAGACTGTACTGAATTACATTCATTACGTACCTATTGACAGTATAATGGAACCTGTAATGTGTTATCTGTTCAATATTTTAGTGAAGAATTTTTTTAGTGTTTTTTTCAGAAAAGGTTACATAAAATGCAATGTTTTTAAGCATCTCTCTCTCTCATATAAAATATATATATATATATATATACACACCAGGTGTTCCAAAACAATGTCCCTATTTCTAAATAAATGCTTTAAGCTAAACAAAAAAGGAGTCTAGACACGAAGATAAACACAATAAGTACGTAAAATATAAGAGTTTATTAACCTTAATTAAAGAACATATGAAGTGTAATCACCATTACATAATGTTTGATATTTTTAGAAATAGCTCAGTTGCGATGTTGTTGGTTACATCATAGACTTTGTTGGTCTTTAGGTCTTCGAGTGTCTTAGGCTTCGTAAAATAGATCCTGTTTTTTATGTAACGCCCCAGAAAAGATCAGGTGGGTATGGAAACCATTCCGCTGGCTTATAAAGGGAGATTAATCGCTCAGAAAAATGTTTCCTCTAAAAGTTGCGAGTTTCACGAGCAGTGTGTATGGAGGTACTCCATCCTGCTGAAACCATTGTGTCTCGGGTATTGCAGGTATTTCTTTTATGGGACAAACTACACTCTAAACTGAAGTAGACGTTTCGTTAGACTTTTCATTGTCTCAATTTTGTGAATTTTGAAATGTCTAATGAGTTAAACATTTCACATTAGTTAAACATTTAGTTAGACATTATTGAATTGAATTGAATAGAATTGAATAGAATTGAAGTGAATTGAATAGAATAGAATTGAACTGAAACGAATTGAATAGAACTGAATTGAATAGAATTTAAGTGAATTTAATTGAATTGAGTTGAATTGAATAGAATTGAATTGAATAGAATTTAAGTGAATTTAATTGAATTGAATTGAATTGAGTTGAATTGAATAGAATTGAATAGAATTGAATTGAAGTGAATTAAATAACCTTTATTAATAAAATAAATAGTTTTACAACTTTTGTTTTTGTTTTAACATAAATAATTGTGAAGCTGGACTATTTATTTTGTTTAATTTGGCTCTTAAGCTTTAGGCTTTACTGGGCTTTTAATTAAAGCTAAAACATAGTTATTAATAATATTTGAATTGAATTGAATAACTTTTATTAATAAAATAAATACAGTACTTTTACAATTTACAATGACATAAATAATTATGAAGTCGGACTATTTATTTTATTTAATTTGGCCCTTAAGCTTTAGGCTTAATTAAAAATAAAAATAATTATTATTAATAATACATAATCATGAGGAAGAATTATTAATTAGGGCATGTATTAATCTTAAATTATTATTATCGATATAAAACAAATACAAAGTCTTTATTAAAGGTATGATACCAATATTATACAAAGAAATCAATTTTAGACACGAGAGATGAACAGTAACAAGTAATATAAATTTAATCATAGATTTTTGCTAGTATTCCATTATTAACCAAGATTCCAACTTGCTTTTAAATGAATTTACATTCACAATATTTTTTTTATCAGCATTTAAATCATTTCATAGTTTCAGTCGAATGAAAATGGATAATTTTTGAGATGAAAACAATCTAAGTTGAGGAATAACATTCTTTGATCTATTTCTGGTCTAATATGCGTGGATTTCTTGATGAGTTACAAAATATTTAGGATCACCTCAAGATTAACGCCCCCAGCCTTCTTTAGTTAGCTTTATAACGACCCAACTTAACCGATCGTCAAGGGCGTAGAGTTGACCTAATGAATGGTTGGGTTAGGTCGTGATATTTTCGTTAGTTAGCCTTATAAGGCTAACTAAATAAGGCTGGGGGCACTGATCTTCAGGTGATCCAATATTTATTTACCCATTGTAAGTTAATGATTTTGTTCTTACACTCGTAAATAAGAACAAAATGTGCCAGTTTGATTACATCTTTGAGCTTTAAATAATGCACTAGAATGGTCATGGAACTCAGCATCGGATAATAACCTTATTGCTCATTTTTGGATGACAGTTAGCGGAGTTTCCCCAAACAAGGGTGCAGTACGTTATATAAGGAAGAACAAGAGTATGATAAAGAGTTAATAAAACCTGTTTAGGGACTACATTTCTAATTTTAAACATTATAACAATGCTCCTTGAAATTTTTTTTTAAATATAATTTACGTGATCACTCCATTGCAAATTCTTGTCTAACATTACACCAGGAAATTTTGTTACAGTACACTCCTTTACATCGATTTCATCAACATTTAGTTCATCAAGATACACATTTTGTTTATTAGTAAAAATCATGAAATATGTTTTACTGGTATTTAGGAAGAGTTTATCGGTGGTCAACCATTTCATTACATTGATAAATTCCGATTTAAATATATTCTTAGCTGAATTAACATCTTTGGAAGAAAAAGACACACTTGTATCATTTGCAAACATTTCAGTAAATCAAATAAAATGTCTAAATTGTTGCAATTTTTTTAACAATTAAAAAGACTAATTTGGAATGTCAAACGAAATAGTTAATGAAACGTCTGACAATGAAACGTCTAATGCATGAAAGTTTAAAGAATTTAAGTTTCAGTTTAAGTTTACATGAAAAAAATTACTTCGCATCATTACTCTAAAAAACTTTTTCACTTTCAATTTATATCCATTTCTTCTTGTAAGTGATTCTTTATCACTATCAAATAACTTCCTGTAATTTACATTATCAAAGCCATTTATTAGTTTTAGATACTCGAATTATAGTTCTCCTTCAAGTTGACGATTTTCGAGTGAATACATATCTACACTCTGCCAAAAAAAAAAAGGGTTCACTCTAAAAACAGCCATGAAATCAACATTTATTAACCAATCATAATGAAACTCATACAGAGCAAAACTATTTAAACAATGTATATGTACATCAATTTTCAGATTATTATATTCAAATTAATGATTTAATGATGATTGTTTATGTTCAACAAATTTTGTTGGTGAACATCGCTCCAGTTTTGAATTCTGGGAGTCCTCAAAGACGGTAAAACTTTGGTAATAAAATTTTTATTCTCATTTTAGTTATAAAATACATCATAAGATTTATAAAATATAGGAAATACCTCCATTAAAAAACCATGAAAATAAAAAAAGGATTTTGAATTTCGAAACAGAACTTAAATCCTGTTTACAAAAGAAATCAAATTAACATTTTACTCTTTTGGAATTCCTATAAAAAAAATTTTTCACTGTGTTTCCCTTCTGTTTCAACAATTTTCTTCAATCTTGGACGAAATTCATCAATGGTTCGATCGATCTGCTCCTGTGGTATCTCTTCCAACTTCTCCACAAGAAGCTGACGCGAGTGATCAACATTTCTCACCCTGCTCCTGTAAACTCTGTGCCAAATTTTCCCAGACTCCATAGTCAACACGGTCCAAGTCAGGACTGTTAGGTGGCCAATTTTGGGGTTCAAGTAATTCTGAAACATTATTTTTTAAGTATTCCACAGTTGCTATTGCTGTATGGGACGTTGCTCCGTCTTGATGAAAAATATAATAACCACCGTTGGCCAGATTTTGCATTTCGGGAAGCATGTTTCGCAGCAGAGTATTTCGATAGTACTCGGCATTGACTTTTACACCAGGCTCAATAAAATGAATGGATGTTTTTCCTAACTTTGATATGACAACTGACACCATGACACTAGCTGAGAAATGACTTCTGGTTGCAAAAAGTCTGCTATCAGGTATTTCATTCTTACATTGGACGTGCGAGTAAACTCTGTCATTTTGACTGTTCCGAGGTGGTTCCACAGTGAATCTTTTTTCATCAGTGAAAAAAGCCTTTGAAAGTTTATTTCATGTTACTCCCCGTAAGATTTGTTTTGATCTTTGAACTCATTTCTGCTCATAAGTTTGAGTAATCTTTTGTCCGTGCACTCTTTCGAAAGGTTTTAGTTGAAGATCTTGTTTAATTATGCGTCTCACACTAGTTTCTGATAATTGTAACTCTTTTGATATGCGAGCTGGTGTCATATGGGGTCGTGGCTAGTTTTCCTGACTTAATATACGTTCTTCGACGTCGTCAATATTGTCTTGTATGCGAACAGTTTTTGGTCGCCCACTTCCCTCTCTTCTTTTGATATCCCCAGTCTCGTCAATTTTCTTTAGAAGCTTTCCCAAACCACCAAGAGTCCATTCTTTGTTGGGGAATTCGGAGAGTAGTTTCATTCATCTATATCCCTTTTCTAGTCTATAATGCTGAATTATAATCTTATCATCCTCTGAAAATGGCATATTCACTATATTTTATAACTCTTCAAAAAAAAAAAAGAATCGTATATTAGAATTTACAAAAGTGAAAATGGAAATAAAGGATTCTTGATTAGTTTGTCGAGCATCAGTTGTAGTATTATTAGAGAAATATTTAATAAATCGTTATTTTTGATAGCTTCGGACTGAAATTTGGTTTACAAGTAGATGTTTTATGTATCTTTTACGTGTATAAGTTTCATACTGATTGCTTGAAAAATGTTGATTCCATGGATGTTTTAGTGAATCCTTTTTTTGGCAGACGGTGTAGTTCAACTAATTATTTCTAAAATATTTTACTTCTCAGTGTTTTGGAATCAGTTGGATCAAGAACTTGGTGCGATACCAGAAGGGGAAAAAGTGATCTTGGGTGGAGACCTGAATGGCCATGTGGGAAGAAGTAGAGAGGTGATTGAGAGGGTGCATGGTGGTTGGGGCGTGGGAGAGAGAAATGAAGAAGGGGAAAGGGTGGTGGATTTCGCGATGGCGTTTGATCTAGCGATAGTCAACACCTTCTTCCAGAAAAAAGATAACCAGTTTGTGACCTATAGGAGCGGAGGAAGAGAAAGCCAGATAGACTTTCTAATGTGCAGGAGATCCCATCTGGAAGAAGTTAAGAACTGCAAAGTCATAAACGGGGAAAGCGTGGCGGCGCAACATAGAATCCTGGTGATGGATTGGTCGTTTAAGAGTGGTAGGAAAAGAAGGCAAGAACAGGTGACACCTAGGATAAAGTGGTGGGGACTGAAGAAAGAAGACCAGAAAAGGAAATTTGAGAGAAGGTTTTGGAAGAAGTAAGGTCGTTGGAGAGTGTACAAGAATGGTGGGAGGAGAACAGCCGGGTGATATTGAGAGTTGGTGAGGAAGTACTGGGCAAAACATCAGGTAGAAGACCCCCTGAAGATAAAGAGACGTGGTGGTGGAATGAAGAGGTTCAGGAGGTGATTAAAAGGAAGAAAGATGCTAAAAAGAAGTGGGACACATCTGGTAGACAAGAGGATAGAGAAAGCTATAGGCAGGCGAAAAAGGAGGCGAAGAAGGGAGTGGCAAGAGCCAAGGCGCAGGCGATGGATGAAGTATATAAAGAGTTGGAGACACCGGCGGGAGAGAGAAAGATCCTTAGAATAGCGAAGGCTAGGGATAAGGCGAGTAAAGATTTTACTCAAATTAAACAGGTAAAGGATGGTCAGGGAGTGGTCTTAAAGGATCAGGATAAAATCATGGATAGATGGAAGAGTTATTTTGAACATCTGTTAAATGAGGAAAACCCAAGGGTTATTTTTGAAGATGGTGTCCCAAATCAAGGGTTAACTTCAGGAGTGAGTAGGGAGGAGGTGAAGGTGGCGTTGAAAGGAATGAAGAAGGGGAAGGCATTGGGACCGGATGGGATACCAGTGGAGGCGTGGAATTGTTTGGGAGATGAGGGCATAGATCTATTGTGGGATCTGATGCAGAAGATATATGAACAAGAGGAAATGCCGGAGGAGTGGGGGGATAGTACACTCGTACCTATCTACAAAGAGAAGGGGGACATCCAGGATTGTGGAAATTATAGGGGAATAAAGCTTATGTCACACACGATGAAGGTTTGGGAAAGGATTATAGAGAAAAGGTTAAGAGAAGAGACAACCGTGGGGGAAGAGCAGTTGGGTTTTATGCCAGGTAGGGGAACAACTGATGCGATTTTTGCACTGAGGCAGTTGATGGAGAAACACCGGGAGCGACAAAAGGGACTGCACATGGTTTTCATCGACCTAGAGAAAGCATATGATAGAGTGCCACGCCAGGAGGTTTGGAGGTGTATGAGAGAGAAAAGTGTGCCGGAGAAGTACGTTAGGTTGGTGCAAAGTATGTATGAAGGAGCAAGGACCCAGGTTAGGAGTAGTGTAGATGTAACGGAATGGTTCCCCGTGAGGGTTGGTCTACATCAGGGATCTTCTTTGAGCCCGTACCTTTTTGTTTTGATTATGGATGTGTTGTCCCAGGGGATAAAAGATCAATCCCCTTGGTGTATGCTCTTTGCAGACGATATTGTTCTGTGTAGCAACAGGAGAGAAGTAGTAGAAAGAAAATTGGAGGAATGGAGGAGGGCTTTTGAAGACAGAGGGTTGAAAATCAGCAGAAAGAAAACGGAGTACCTGAGGTTCTACGAAAATCAAGACTCAGAAATTAGTTTAGAGGGAGCGAGGTTAAAGAGAGTAAGTAAGTTTACGTACTTGGGATCGACAGTGGCTGAGGACGGTGAGCTGGACACAGAAATAACACACAGAGTGCAATCTGGTTGGAAAAATTGGAAGAAAGTTTCAGGGGTGTTGTGTGACCGAAGAATAGGCGCAAGGGTTAAGGGAAAGGTGTATAAGACTGTGGTAAGACCGGCTATGATGTACAGGGCTGAGTCTTGGGCTATAAAGAAAGATCATGAGAAAAGACTAGATGTAACGGAGATGAGAATGCTGAGATGGATGTGCGGAGTGACAAGGTTGGATAGAGTAAGGAATGAAAGGATAAGGGGCACAACAAAGGTTGGAGAAATCTCGAGGAAGATACAAGAAAGTAGACTGAAATGGTATGGACATGTGATGAGAGGGGACGAAGATTATGTGGGTAAGAGAACGATGAATATGGAGGTGCATGGCAGGAGAAAGAGAGGCAGACCGAAGCGAAGGTGGATGGAGAAGGTGAGGGACGATTTGAGGGAGAAGGGTTTGTCGGAAGAAGAAGCCCAGGACCGGGTTGTGTGGAGGAGGCTGGTCAGAAACGCCGACCCCGCATAGAGGCGGGAACGGGCGAAGAGAAAGAAGAAGTTTTAGATTCATTTCGGTTGTTCTACCGCGAACCCATTCTAATTTATCAGTCTTTTTTTAAATATAGGCTGTCTAACTCAAAGATTGAACCTAGGGAGGTCTACTGTATGCCAAGAGGCCTAGGTCTAAGGCTAGGTTCAGGGTCACAGGCTGGTTCTTAATTTTGAAAGACTTTACTAGCCACGGCCTAGCCGAATAAATAAAATTAATAAATGCATGAAAGACACTTAGAAGATCTAAACCTACAAAAAATAAATGCGCAAATATAATAATTGTTTTCTCCTCTTTTTGAGATAGCCTATACATACGAACACTAAATAAACTGTAACACAATTTCAAAGTATTTTTAACCCCAGTGCGCATGCGTCTAGACGCAAAGAATAGAAGACTAACTCGTTATTCAATAAAAATGTTTAATTTCTGCACCTGTCTTTATTTGAAACATTGAAGAACAGTTTTCAGATATTTGAAATATCTAGTAAACACTTCAAAATAGATAATATTCATTTCAGAAAGCTAAGTTCATAGTGAGATATTGAGTAGACGTTTCATATATATATATATATATATATATATATATATAACCAAACGTCTAGTACCACTTAGAGTGTAATTAGTTGTGGTAAGTAGAAATCTTGTAGCATCTGACAATATGAATTTGGCGATATTGTTATTGCTTTTCCAGTTTCATTCTCGAAGAATTAGGGACCTACTACACCATAACACCCAACAACGATCCAAATGTTGAGTTCAGCAATACTACGTGGAAGCTCTACTGGAGTGCCAGTATGACTTCCCCAGTAACGAAAGTTTTGCTTATTAACCCTTTCGAGACGGGAGCCTGAAGCAAAATGTATACCGCACAAGCGACAGTTTGGGGCCAAAAATGAAAAGCTTCACAATGTTTTTTGCTTAAAACGTTGTATTACGATGTAAATTAATAGAAAAACTTAATCGTTTCAGTACGGCATGTCCCACAGACGGCATTTCTTTTACGCCCATTCAAATGCGGGCGTTAAAATTAAGATCGTACGGCGTACGTAGTTACTTTGTGGTGATCATTCGTACGTCGTACGTAGTTAGGTCCTGTCTTAAATGGTTAATCTCCCTAGAGAGATGTATATAATACTCATCAGTGAAGTGGATGTGTTTCAAAAACTCAGGATCTTCTTCTAGCTTTGCTAACATCCATATTGCGAATTCCACTCGTTTTTGTTTTTAGACATTAGCAGTGAAAGTTGTGGATAGATTTTGTAAGGAAAAGGTTTAATTCGGTACGAAGTATACCGATGCACAGCTCTTCGTGAAATACATACTTCTGCTGACAAACGTTGACCTGACTTTTGCGGACTGCGCGCAATAATTTCACGAACCATATTTACGTGTTGCGCAGTTCTTGTGAATCGTCGCTTACCACTACTATCCTTATGTTGATTGCTTACATTTCTTTTTGCCTGAAATTTCCTAACAATTCGTGGTATTGTCTTTTTATCGGCTGGATCTCTGCATCCATATCCTCTGCAAGAGTTACTCTACACCTGAGTCACAGAATTTGTCGCATGAAACCACTCAACGATCTTGATTTTCTTTTCCAGCTGCAAATGCGCATCACTGTTTGAGGGTTCAGCCATTAGAAATGCATAGATATATACATATAGTCATATGCGGAATAAAACCCAGATCTGTTGCCTTTCTGAAGGAAACAAACCCAACAATCAAATATACATGCATTAAAAAATAACGGGCAAATAAAAATAGGGACATTTTTTGGAGACACCATATGTACTGTACGTATATATATATATATATATATATATATATATATATATATATATATATATATATATATATATATATATATTTTATTATATTATATTATTTCAAAAGAAGCACACTTTTCTTGCTTTGATCGGTCATGGTCACATTTATTCCTTTATTTATATACGAGTATTATATATAGTCTATATACATTACTGAAAAATTATTTCTATACATAAACCTTATTGAAAATGTATTTCTATAGCAATCTCTCTCTCTCTCTCTATAAATGTAGCTGAGCTAGGCTGCTTTAAACCCTAGATCCTGTCCCAAAGCTGGATCCTATCTGCTTTGCAGATAGCTGGTGAGGGAAGCTATATTTTTGGGACCTCTTTGCGAGTGACCCGCTGCCCACGTCGGGCTAGCATCATGAAAAAAAAACTATAGTATTTGTCATTTACCATTACTTATTCGGACTATAGTGGATTTAATTTTCCTAGAAGAGTTCCTTGTTCCATGCACGGTTTGTGTGCATCATAAAAAACCTCAGGGAACAATTCCGAGTTCATTCCCATATATATATATATATATATATATATACACACGCACCTTACCTTACAACCTTACAAAGGTTTCGCGCGATGATTTCTCATTTCGCGAAGGTCAAGCTTGTCGCCCCTCCTCTCGAGTTGGCCTAGTGAAGTAGTGAGTTGGATTCTTGTGCTCTCCACCTCACATAGCCAGGTATGCCCGGCTCATCGGGGATTGTTCTGAGCCAGGCGTCTAATCTTCTTTTGAAGATGTCCACCGCAACTCCCTTCATGTTTCTTAGGTCTTTGGGCAGCTGATTAAACAGTTTTGGTCCTCTCACCACAAAACTATTTTCTTTCAGGGTTAAGGATGTTCCCTGTCTCGCCTTTAATTTGGGAATACGACACAGTCTACAGTTTCTACTTTCCACCGTTGTTTGGGGAGTTATAGGGTTCAGAGTAAAATTAGGGACTAGTTTCTCCATTATTTTCCAAGTGTAAATAATGGTGTATCTCTCTCTTTTCTCCTTTCCAGAGGAAAGTGATAACAATTCCGCTTGGTTGGTTGGTTGTACTGCTTGAATCAAACTCCGTAGCTGAAGAAATAGTTGTATAGGAATCCCAGTAATATAGTTCTTTGCACCCATTGATCTTGGCTGTGAAGCTTCTTTGGATCCCTTCCATTTGTCTAATATCTTCTTTTTTATTCCAATTTGGGTATGATCAGGGTTTTCAGTAGAGGAATCATTATATTCCTATCTCTTCGTTTAAAGGTTCTCAATATCTGCCTCGTTATTCTCTTTGCTCTGTTTACTACTATCTTATTTTGTGTTTCAAATTTCGCATCATCAGTCATTACAACCCCTAAATCTTTTGCTCTAGAATTTCTCTGAATTTCCTGTCCATTTGGGGTATAATATTCCATAGATTTTAGGTCTTCTCTTTTTTCCGTACCATAACAGCTGAAATTTCTCGGTGTTAAACTTCATATTGTTGTCTTCCGTCCACTTGTAGATTCTATTATATATATATATATATATATATATATATATATATATATATATCTTAATTTATTTCTATATACTCTACTTATTTATATCTGTACTGGTATGGCATCCCTGAAATTTTACATATACATACACACACACACACACACACATATATATATTAAAGATTGATTTTCCCCGAATTTTTTTTGGGGGGGAGGGTTCCTGGGGGGTTATTCTATTCTACCTTGAGATGTAGTCTTTTATTCCGTTTGCTTTTCCAAATACAGAGTTTTTTTTCTGTGTTCAGTCTATATATATATATATATATATATATATATATATATATATATAAGTTTCTTATATATATATATATTATTGTAAACTAAATACAGACCCGTATATATGGACGGTTTGTGATTGCGGATACTTGTGGTTTTTAGTCTAGTTTGTGTAGAGCAAGCCTGAGGTAGTACGAGTATGACTGTGATTGATACAGGTAAATTTGTGCTGCCTTAGGGAAGAAACAAACTTGCCGTGCATCTTGCTCCTGAAGAATCATGTACCAGGACTGATAATAACTGGAGGTGTCTGCAATAAAAACTAACGAAAACTGCAGTAAATTGAATACGGAGAGAGATGTTCTTTTGATTAAACTCACACGGAGCATTGTTGCTTTCAGTGGTGATGAATCACGTATGGAAACCTCATCAGTACTTTGACCCCTTATTTGCTTAGTAATGCTGCTGCGAACTACTCGTACCCTGAAATGGGCGTATGGGCAGAATGATGCGCTGTAAAAATATGTTTAACTGCGTATTTCCACTTAAACTCGGAATGCATCGGTGAATATATATATATATATATATATATATATATATATATATTATATATATATATATATATATATTACACACACTGCATATTAATTTTTTTCTATTTCTTGGGTCAAAACCTTTCTATTGCAATTATTGTTTATATGCCCCCATGCCTGCAATGGGGGCATCACCCGTAAAAATATTCATTTTTTGTTTCCATTGGGTAAAAGTGGATGGTTAAGGGATGGCCAGAGAATAACAGTAATATATATATATATATATATATATATATATATATATATATATATATATATATATATATATATATATACATCGTATATATTCCACATGTTTAACAGTGCTAAATAAACCTCTGTATGAAATACAAGATACCCGAAATACACGATATTCATGATACGAAATACCCAATCTTTACACAGAAGAGAAGCTCAAAGGAGAAAATGCCCGTCTCTGGCGTCTGCCAAGAGACTGCGACTGTATACCCAAATGGACTTGATTTATAGCCCAACTTGGGCGGTTTCTGCGGGTTTTATAGTAGCCTTTGGCTATTTTCTTCGTGTCTTTTATTTACTATTACTTTTTAATCTTTCATGGGTAGACTTTTTTCTTACTGTTTGTTTGAATTCTATCCAAGGGTTTCAGTTATATACACATAGATGCACGTACACTCATACACGTATTCATACACACACACACATACACGCATATAGGTACATAAATACGTATACATATAATACACATACACACAAATACCTGTTGAAAAAGGGAACCATTGAGGAGAGAGCGAGAGAGAGAGAGAGAGAGAGAGAGAGAGAGAGAGAGAGAGAGAGAATGTCATAAGCAAGGCACTAACTCGGAAGTAAGCGAAAATAATTAAAATAGAAAAATGCACTTTCCTTATCTTTACAGCCAGTCCTCATCAGTCGTGGAATTGCAGGTTCTACAATTACTTAAAGAATAACACACGAATGAGATACACTTTGAAAAAGGACTTTCCTGTCCTCCTGCCAAACTCGAAAATAAAGATTTGTGGTAAAATAATTGTAGTTCACACTGCTAATGACTTTACTTGATGAGGTCAGGTATGCTATGAGGTGAACATCTCAATACTTTGTATTTCTATTTGAAGATAAGTTGTACTGAAGCAAAGAGTGGGCTTTAGTAATTGTTAAAATGGCTTAATTAATTGTTTAATCAATTAATGGCTTTATTAATCGTTAAAATGGCTTTATTAATTGTTAAAATGGCTTAATTAATTGTTTAATTAATTAATGGCTTTATTAATTGTTAAAATGGCTTAATTAATTGTTTAATTAATTAATGGCTTTATTAATTGTTAAAATGGCTTAATATTATGCCTTGAAATATTATATTTAATATTACTATCCGGAACTCATTTCACCACCTTGTTAGGGTGAGTTTGCTTCCAGGGTCACCTGAGCCGAACATTGACAGAGTAAGGAG
This sequence comes from Bathynomus jamesi, assembly GCA_023014485.1. Taxonomy (NCBI): domain Eukaryota; kingdom Metazoa; phylum Arthropoda; class Malacostraca; order Isopoda; family Cirolanidae; genus Bathynomus; species Bathynomus jamesi. Next base: position 20,345 of record JAJOZX010003260.1, read on the forward strand.
CCGACTCAACCTAACCCGGTGCTAGCAGCTGGAAGCGAACTCAGAACCTCACCCGAGAGTGCAACACCGTCATAATCACTGAGCTACAGGGAGCTCACTTAATATTATTACATATAAAATTCCGTTTGTAATAAATCTCTTTGTAGTGATAACAATTCCGCTTGGTTGGTTGGTTGTACTGCTTGAATCAAACTCCGTGACTGAAGAAATAGTTGAAGAAATCGATGTATAGCAATCAACTGTACAATTAGTTTGAAAAAGAATTATTATGTTTACTTCATAAATTTATATACGACACATATAGCAGTACGAAGGACTAAGAAAATTAGCCAACCAATCACTTAAAACAAATTGGGTTACGTGGTGGCCATAAACGTAAACGGAGAAAAATTTAGTTAAATATTGCACACTACGAAAGAGTTAATCCAACTAATATATATATATATATATATACACAGGGCGTCCCAAAAAAATGTATACACACTTTAACAGCTGATAGCTCAATTGATGTTTCTTTCTTTCCAAGTTAAACCCATTATAATTAATAATGGCAGTCAGACTAAGCTTTGAACAAAGGAAATTCATTCTAAAATGCTACTGGAAGTGTGAAAACGCAGTTGAAGTGCAAAGACAGTTTAGGAGGGAGTTTCAAACAGATCCACCAACGCGACTTACCATCACTCGAATTAGAGATAAGTTTGAAGCCGATGGAACTGTTCAGAATGTCCACAAGAAGCGTTCCGGAAGACCACGGACATCGACAAGCCCCACAAAGCAAGAAAGAGTACTGGAAACGTATCACCAAAGTCCAAGAAAATCTGTGCGGCAAGCGAGTCGTGAGGTAGGAATTTCAGAATCGTCTGTCCAACGCATTTTGAAGCGCTGTCAATGGAAAAGTTACATTCCAAGATTAGTCCATGCTATTAATGAAGATGATGATGATGATCCGGACCGAAGAGTGGAGTATTGCGAGTGGTACTTGGCACGATGTGGATGTGGATTGGACGAAGGGGTTTCGTAGAATACCCTCCGCGTTCACCAGACCTCACACCACTAGACCTTTTTTTATGGGGATACTTAAAAGACAAAGTCTACGCTATAAAACCTGCAACAGTCGCTGAATTGAGAGCAGCCATTGAACGAGAATGCACACAAATACCAAACGAAATGTTTCGTGATGTTTGCGATTCCATTGCTTCGCGTTATCAGCAGTGCCTGGACCAGAACGGACGTCAGTTTGAAAACAGGCGTTGACAAAACAATTAAATAATGTCTGTAGATTCTATTACATTTTGAAAATGAAATGTATTTTAATAAACACTGCCTTTATAAGTATTTAAAGTGTGTATACATTTTTTTGGGACGCCCTGTATATATATATATATATATATATATATATATATATATATATATATATATATATATATATATATATATATAAGGGATGGGAAACTGAATCGAACTGGAATCGATAAACTGATAACCATGGATGATTCGAATCCCACGTTAAACTGTAGTTCCTCTTTATGATATGACCTCTGTGGGTATATATACTGTTAATAATAATCGTCCAGATGGGCTAGAAACTGGCACAGCGCTCAGGGCAACAAATGCGGCCCATTGCTCTAACTCCTGTACTATTAATTATTAGTATTATCATTAGTATTACCAGCATCATCGGGATTCGAACCCCCGAGCACAGTGTCGGCATATATATATATATATATATATATACACACACACACACACACACACACCAGTCTTGTATTTAAGGGTTAATACCGACTGAGTCTAAATCATAGCCAGTTAACAAGAAGAAGAACAAAGAACTTTGAAAGCCAAGAAATATTTCATCACAATTCACTCGAACACATAATAATGAGAAGAACAAATGAAATCACCTTTACTGATAAACATTTACAGCGTATGTACGAAAGTACAATTTATGCCAACCGTTCATGCCAACCGTACGAATAGGAGTTGTACATTTTACATTTTATTTTCTATGATAATCGCATAAACACCAAAACTGTATTTGCTCTTTGCGTGGCCCTTTCATAACCTTTTCCATATAAGTCTCGCGCTTCGACATAAAAAAGAATACAAATTTATGCCTGCAATGAAGGAATACACAGTATTCATAATTCAAGCAAACTCTTACTGTATTTTTTTGTTATGAAGTTTATGAAGGTTCGTCTCATTCTTAACGAAAGATCAACGGTATACGAGCAGTTTGTGATAGTTTATATGATAACTGTATGTTATATTGGATAGTACTTCCTATAATTTCTTTTAAAAATTATTGCTTTTTGATTTTTTTTCCAGATTGTAGAAGATCAACCCCAATAATTTGAAGATGGAACACTACACACCACAACATAATTCTAACATAAAATAAATTATTTCCACTTTCTACAGTATTTCTTGTTTTATTGGTTCAAAAGTTTAATTGTGAAACTCATATATATATATATATATATATATATATATATATATATATATAAGGATCGACCGATCCTTCAACAGCATTCGTCTTACTGTGTGAGATTTGATGAAGGAAAGAGTTGCTTTCTACTCTCATCCTTCTCTCGGAACCTGCCACCATGCATAGCTGGTTGGAGACTAGGCTTACAGGAATGTGTCAAAACGGTTTCTGAGTGTTATTATTATTATTATTATTATTATTATTATTATTATTAACTGAATATTTCCGAAATTACAGTTCCTCCGATAGGATATGAAACTTGTGGTCTATGCAAATATGCAAAAATTTCCTGTACAGCAATTCTAATGTGTGTTTTTATTATTTTTTTTTGGGGGGGGGGAGATATTAGAGGGGGGTCCTTACAATCTGAACCTGATCTTTCAAGTATTTTCATACATATATTATCATGTATCATTCACAACGTCTTTCCAGCAAATACAATTTCAGAGATTTTAGCCGTGACCAATAAATATCATATTTTGTTTTTTTATTATTTTAGACGTGAATGTTCTTTGTAAGACTTCATTATCAGCGATATCTCGTTTCAAATGCGGACTTGAGAAATACACCAGTATTCAATTACTCTTCCAAAAATTTGAGCATGATGTTTCGTTCTTTCGCTATGAGAACGCCTCCAAATACGATTGTCATTAATTATATTTTGTCAGTTTTAATAGCGTAGCGATCTGTAAACTCCGCGTCTGTTGGCATTATTTTAATGTAATCTTTGTGTTACTGTTTGTTTCATAGCTATTCTACTGTAATAATAATAATGACCAGCTAAGAGGGATAGAAACTGGCACAACGCTCAGGCCAATTAATTTGGCTCATTGCGTTAACTCCTGGATTATTATTATTATTGGCATTATTATTACCTCCGAGCTCAGTGGTTTCACTTTGTTTAGAGGAAAACGGGTTTACGCTCTTAGTTAGGGTTACTAACTATTCTGTTGCAATTTTATGCTATTGTCGTATCTAAGAAATTGGAATATATCATCAGTGAATGTTCTAGCTATTGTTTTCTTCAACCCATTCAAATAATACGTTGATGATATCCTTCTTTTAGACCTTTTTCAGAAGCTATTTCTTCTCAAATTTTTGTGTCATCTGCAAAAAATACGACGCAATACTATCTTCGGTTTTCTTGTCTATATCCACTACCATTATTATAAACAGTAGGGAAGCTAACATTGTCCATTATGAATCAGGGACAATGACTATAGTGAAACTTTGGTCCTATTTGGCCCTATTTACTTCTACCTTTTGGAAACTGATTTAAGAAGTTAGAAATTTTAAAAAAATTTTTTAGTAATACCTATAATTTTTCTAGATTTTTTAGCAAAAATTTTACATTCACATTTATCAAAAGCTGGAGCAAAATCTGTAAATATTACAATTATATTTTCCTTTGGTACGAAGCATTTAAAACTCTCTCTTCTTGATCAACTAGTTACAATAAACGAGAATTTCCCACACTAAATCCGTGACGGTTCTGAGTTTACAACCCTTTCTTTTCAAGTAGTGTACAATTTTACTTCTAACTATTCTTTCAGAACACTTCATAACATATGACGTGAGTGCTACTGGTCTGCAGTTTTCTGGCAAAATTCTGTTTCCCCTTTTGTAAATGGAAATAACATTTGCATTTTTTCGGATAAGACCGTTGCCTAGTAATACCCTCCAAGATATGTATAATGGCTTTTCCGTCGTGCTTTCCTTGCATTGCTTCAGAAGTTTTCCATTCCCTGTGTCAGGCCCCGGGACTGAATTGTCTCTCAATTTAGATAGTATCCCGTTCTGAGAAATCGATACCATGGCGAAAATTTCCCCTCAAATCAGTCTTTATTCTCGTGTATCTGTTTCAAAAAATGTATTTTTCTGAGAAATCGATACCATGGCAAAAATTTCCCCTCAAATCAGTCTTTATTTCTCGTGTATCTGTTTCAAAAAATGTATTTGGACTTTCAATGTCTCCTTTGTCCGTTTTGGCGGACTAACTACTAAATTAAAGTGATCATTAAGCGGGTCATTGTATAGTCTGCATCATTGCGTTTTAAGTGTGTAATATTTTCACTGCATTTCCTCATCCATTTTGCGAAAGTGTAAAATTATTTTGAATTATTTTGTTTCGTATTCTTCACGAAGAGATTTCGAAATGGATGTTCGTTTCTGTTTCACTCAAAAATTTTGGTTTTTTTTTTCCCAGATTTTTGTTTTTCTTATTCATCCTTCATTTGGTTTTGCATTTAAGAAATCCCTTTTTCATTCGACGGAAAAGGGTCTGTTTTTTTCTTTTGCTTTCAATTTTATATCTTTTTGTTTCTATACTTTATAAGTTTATATTATAATACATTCGAATTTAATTCTCGCTCCTCCATTTCCATTCCAATTATCGAAAGACTTCTTCTTTCAACATTTTATCTTCGAGTAAAAACTTCCAATTAATTCCTTTTATTTCAACATTTTTATGAGTTTAAGTCATTTTTTGTATCAAAGCTTAAATTTAGTCTTTCGAATATACATTTTCTCTTTTCCATTTTCAGCCAATTTTATGTTCTTTTTCATGTAATTTCATTTACACCTTTATTGGATTATGGTCAGAAATTTCTGTTTGGCTAACATCTACATTAATTATTATGTCCCTGTTATCCGTCATAATCAGATTCAATACATTTTCCTTTCGTGGTGTCTCTAACTTCTTGAGTAAAGGCGTTTTCTTCATAACTTTCAACAGCAAACTGCATATATATATATATATATATATATATATATACACAAAATCGATCTGAAAAAAAAAAAAGAGTTAATTTAATATATGACACCTCTGATTTCTTTTACCAAATTTTGATTGATAAGCTTCCAAATGAGCGAAATAGTTTCATTTTGTATCGTTTATGTATCAAATTTCATGAATCATCACGAATTTCACCAATTTTATATATATATATATATATTTTTTTTTGGTGGTGTAAAGATTAAGTTCATTATATATTGATGAAAAAATATATAAAAAGTTATAATATTTCATGCATAAAATATAAAGTACAATTTTTTGAGTTTCTTTAGAATGAATAATTTTTTAGAGTGATGAAACCATTTTATATTTATTGGATTATTTTGATTTTTTGATAGAAGACTGAACATATACAATATACCTTTCGTAATTACATAGTGCATATATTATTATATCCTCTTAAATGTTTCATTTTTGTCGTTACGAGTGCCAACCAATTTTCGATGAATAAAGGAACGTTACGCTAAAAAAAAAAGGTATATATATATATATATACAGGGCGTCCCAAAAAAATGTATACACACTTTAACAGCTGATAGCTCAATTGATGTTTCTTTCTTTCCAAGTTAAACCCATTAGAATTAATAATGGCAGTCAGACTAAGCTTTGAACAAAGGAAATTCATTCTAAAATGCTACTGGAAGTGTGAAAACGCAGTTGAAGTGCAAAGACAGTTTAGGAGGGAGTTTCAAACAGATCCACCAACGCGACTTACCATCACTCGAATTAGAGATAAGTTTGAAGCCGATGGAACTGTTCAGAATGTCCACAAGAAGCGTTCCGGAAGACCACGGACATCGACAAGCCCACAAAGCAAGAAAGAGTACTAGAAACGTATCACCAAAGTCCAAGAAAATCTGTGCGGCAAGCGAGTCGTGAAAAGTTACATTCCAAGATTAGTCCATGCTATTAATGAAGATGATGATCCGGACCGAAGAGGGAGTAGTATTGCGAGTGGTACTTGCACGATGTGGATGTGGATTGGGCGAAGGGGTTTCGTAGAATACCCTCCGCGTTCACCAGACCTCACACCACTAGACTTTTTTTATGGGGATACTTAAAAGACAAAGTCTACGCTATAAAACCTGCAACAGTCGCTGAATTGAGAGCAGCCATTGAACGAGAATGCACACAAATACCAAACGAAATGTTTCGTGATGTTTGCGATTCCATTGCTTCGCGTTATCAGCAGTGCCTGGACCAGAACGGACGTCAGTTTGAAAACAGGCGTTGAAAAACAATTAAATAATGTCTGTAGATTCTATTACATTTTGAAAATGAAATGTATTTTAATAAACACTGCCTTTATAAGTATTTAAAGTGTGTATACATTTTTTTGGGACGCCCTGTATATATATATATATATATATATATATATATGGCAACCATGAAAAATAAAATCGAATTATTATTATTATTATTATTATTATTGTTATTAGTTTTTTGTCTATTTTTTGTCTATTTTTGTCTATTTTGGTTTACATTCTTAATATATTTTCTTCGCTTTCAATGTCTTCTATTCGTCAAAAGACTTCGTTCGTAAACAACGAAACAACGAAACGCTTCATCGGATGTTTACGGTTGGCACTTGAATAATGAGCCTAATTTAATAAGGAAACTTCGTTTTCGCTTTTAGCCAAACTTAATTAAGTGAAGTTTGTACTTCACGTCCCCAATCATCCCTAAAAAACACGCGCTCACACGTTAAAAAAAAAAAAAAAAAATCTCCTACCCCCTTAATTGATAATTTTTGGGGAGAGGGTGTGTATAGGATTGAAGCCATTCAGGGGATCTAAAAGAAGCAAAAATGGGAAAAAAAAAAAATTTTTGGAGTGTCCAAATTTTGTTCTTTTTTTTAACATCTGAATTGCGTCTAGTAAAATATTGAATGCAAAGATCAAAGCCTTCATCGCTATGGAGAGCCCTCAAAACGATTAAAAAGAAAAAAAAAAACGACCAAACAGGAGCGAGAAAATGAGGCGTCGCTATGGAAACGGGAGTTCGAGTACTAAATAAACAATAAACTACTCGAGATCTGTATCGCTAAGTGTTTGTGATACAAACTTTAATCAAGGCCTGATAGAGAAGTGAGCACTTGTTTGACGTAGTTTGAAGAGCTTACCAAAAATTATTAATTGGGAAAGACACTTGAGGAGTACTTAATAGAAGCTTATGTTATTAAAAAAATGAACTAATCAAAACAATGAAATAGTTTTTGCATATATATATATATATTATATATATATATATATGCAGGAGAGAAGGGCCAAAGGCGAATGCCCGCAAAAACGCCCCCCCCCCCCTGCGAATAGAGGAAGAAGAGAGCCAAATCAAGGTTCAAGGGTTTTAGAGATGCCTGGACACTGCGTTTGAAAGATTGGAGGTAATAGACAGGGGGAAAGATGGACTGAGGAAGATTGTCCCAGAGTTGACCTGTTGAATAGATGAAAGAGTGAAAATGTCGATTAACCTTTGCGTTAGAGAGTTGGACAGAAAATGAATGAGAATGTGTCGAAAGTCCGAAAACTGCGTGCTCTCCTTAAAGGAGGAGGCATACGGTTAGATAGTTCAGAAGAGCAGTGTCTGATAATATCGATAGTAAAGAGAGAGTGAGTCGAAGAAAGTGAGATTGAAGACAGTCAGTAAGAGGCGGGAAAATGATGAAACGAAAAGCCTTGAGTCCACACGGTCAAGTAATATATATATCCTGAGGATGTCATTAGACGAAAGCGCTTGAGCACCATTTTGTGTTTCCTTTCCTTCGTGGTTTATTCATCATAAATATTTTTCACGTGTTACTTTCGTGAAATAATTTCATATATATATATATATATATATATATATAAAAGGATGATCACTAAGGACTCGGGGAAATTCTTGATGGTCCCAATCAGTCAGTTGTTGCAGGAAGCGTCGAGTTCGTAATTTACAAATAGAGTTAGTTCATCGACTAACTGGATCACCTTTTCTCACCTTTGTTTCTTATGCGTATAATTCAGGATAGAACAAAATACTGCGTATTTCTTAATGTTACTTAAATTAAATGTATTGAAGTGATGAATACAGAGCAACAAATTAATTGCAATCAAGTGGAATAGTTTTTACAGTTAAAATGACCTACTGTAAATGGAACAGTTTGGTGATATGAAGTGGATATTATATTGTTCACTCTTTTCTGTTGGTACTGAAGAACAGTTATGGGATATTCTTATAAAACTGCAGAGAATACGGAAGAGCAAATACGTTCAATAAAACAGTGTCGGAGTTAACTTACAATCATTACTTGACCAATTTCACAATAAGTTACTGCAGGAACGCAATATCTTTGCTTGCGAGGGAGTGTAACTCGATTTTTACAGAGTTTCATGGGCGGTTCCTTAACGGGTAGCATTGGCAGAGGGATGACGGATTAGCAAGAACAGGGGCCATCTGTGAGCAGATCACGGGTGCCCAAAGGGGCGACCATGGCATGAGGGCCGCAGAATGAAAAGAACCTCGAAAAAATCTTTGCTCGAGGCTATATAACTTTTGGTAGGCGGGAGATTTTAGAGTTCAGGAACAACCTATTTGGGCGGTTCTTTCCGTTATATGCCTGTGACATAACAGTCCGCCGAATAGGTGGAGCGACATAAAAATCTGAACTTTTAATTGGTAGGAGCTTCTTTGGGAATAACCAATCGGATTACGATTAATTCGTGACCTGCGGCGATCCTTTAATAACCTTTACCTAAGAATTGACATTAAAAAGTACCAAATGTCGGAGTCTATGGTCGGGACGAGAATCTTGAGAAGCAAAATAAAAAGGGAAACTTTCGATAAACATTAATAAAGGACAGAGAGACTGATTGAAGGAAATGACAATTGATATTATAAAATATGCGTTTATTTTGAACTGTAAAATTTACGATGTCAGCTATAGATTAGGGAGTGAAAGATTTATGGGATATGTGGTCACTGCACCCAGTGTTACCTACGCGATACTGAAAATCGGCAAGCGCTCAGAGATGTAAAATTTTTAGGTCTTTAAATAGGCTATACGAAGGAAAAAATATATTCGTTATGACAAATTATTAGGCACATAGAATTTTATGACCAATGTGATATTGCCTCCTCTTTCAAAGAATTCATATATATATATATATTATCTGAAAGTAATTTAGGAACAAGTGTAGTTTAGGTCCCCTAACGCAAAAGGGGACACAAACTACACTAGGTCAAAGTTGGGGAACGTAAACTACACTAGGATCGTTAGGAGACATTTTTTAAACGAATCCATCAAATAAAACGTTAAAACTAACGAAAATCCAAGTGCGAATGCAAAAAAAATGAATTTTGAACTCGTATTACATTCCAGTGATCTGTAAGCTCAGAAAAGTTCATCAACCACAATTCTGCATAGTTAGGCGATTTTTTGTTGCCTAAGAAATTCTGGGTCACTGCTTTAAAAGCATTCCAAGCTGTTTTTTCAAATTCATTCAAGACTTCATCAAAGGCACCATCTTTCATTAACTCGTTCATTTGTGGACCAACGAAAATTCCCTCTTTTATTTTGGCATCACTAATCAGATGAAATTTTTGTTTCAAGTACTGGAATCCATCTCCTGCTCTGTTCATTGCCTTGGCAAAATTTTTCATTAATCCTAGTTTGGTGTGTAAAGGTGGCAAGTAAACTTTTTAGGATCCACCAATTTATGGCACGCAACATTTTTTTGTCCAGTAGTGAAAGATTGACGAGGTAGCCAGTTCTTAACAGTATAATGATAATTCTTTGCTCTGCTGTCCCATTCGCAAAGAAAACAGCAATATTTTGTATTTTTTCGAAAACCTGACGTGATAGCAAAATTTCGTTATCATTTCCGTAATCAGAGATGAAGAATGCAAAGGAAACAATTACTATTATCTAAGAAAAAAAAAGTATTGTTGCACAGTGTTATTAATAAACTAAGCTAATCTAAATACATAATTAATATGATCACTAACAAACTTCAATTTGAGAACCACAGTTAATGGGGTGGCAGCGTTTCAGAGCTACCTTAGAACGTGGAGAATCTTGAGTGGGGGTGCGGCACCTCAGGTATTGGCACGGTCGACGTAGAAGGAGGATAAATGGGATGATTAAGGCGTTTGCGTGTATGAAGGGTTGACTGTAAGATAAAGAACGGGATTGTAGTTGGAAGGTCGTGTTGGTGTGTGCCAACTGTTGATCCCATTGAGGATAGTGTAGAATTGGTAAGAGGGCTACCGAATGAAACAAGAGATTTAGAATGGAAATCAGGTTTGAGATCAGTCACAGAGTGTATAAAGCTTGGAGTGATGCTAAGAGAATGTCTTCTTGTGTCGACAGAGGTAAAGAGAAATTTTAATTGTAAAAAACTGGATTCGGGTTATTGAATCTAATTACATGATGCTATGTTTAGCTGGAGATTCAAGAGTTGCTAAAAGTTTGTTGGGAAAGAGCAAAATGAAGGGGAAAAACCAAACGATGACGCGTACTATTTTGGCAATTATTTTATTAATTAACCTGGTTCTTAAAGCGATTCTAATTAAGGGCTGTGAGGGTGTCCTACAATGTAACCTGTTTCCAATTGTTAATAAAGAGGACTGGAAGTATTGAAAGTACGGGGCTATATGAAGGAAAAATATATTCGTTATGACAAATGTTAGGCACAAAAAAAGACTATATATATATATATATATATATATATATATATATATATATATATATATATATATATATATATATATGGTGATTCGAAAATGTGTTCCCAGAAATAACTTGCGTAAATACAATTGGAAACACCTATTTTGGATCACCTTGTATAAATGTATGAGTGAGTTATAGTCGCGTTAGGTTATGATAATTTTGTTATTTTGGTGGTTGAGTAAAAGTTTAAAATCAGCCTGCAACTAACCTAGTACGTATTACAACAGCCTTCTTCATTTTGGGGATGTGATGAAGGAGAAAGTTGCGTTGTATCCTCACCCTAATCCCATAACTTGAGGGAGACTCAGCTCAGAAACTTGCAAAGCACGTCTCTTTTTACACGTTGCTAACTGTTTTTTTATGGAATATGTAGTTCCTTCACTAGGCCACTGAACAGCTGCAGGACTAGAATTCTAAGCAAGTTTTTCATCTCTGTTTACAGAAGAAAGACTTTCCAGCAAGAAGTAGGACGTTTAATGAATTTGTAAAATGTCAATAAAACGCTTGTGACGTTTACTAAATGTTCCAGTTCTTGCTGGGATGATGTGTTGCATCGTGTTGCAAACATTAATTATTATATGGATTGGTCGACTACAAGGTACGGATCAGGTATGTCAGATTTGGTAGGTGAAATTTATACTTACCGGTACCTTTATAATCGCATGACACATAAAACATAAGATATTTGTCTTCACATACACGCATAAAACACGACAGGGAATGAGTTCTATGTTACGCATAGTTTTATTTCTTATTTATTTTAATATTATATGAATATAAGGGCAATATTAATTAATATATATAAACAACCTGAATGAACGGATATTTTGGGTTCTTGGTCCATTTTGAGCAGAGCAAACCTGAAGCTTAAAATATTTGTGATTAGAACGAATAAATTTGTATTGCCTCGAGAAGGAAACACGAACTAGTGGTGCATTTTGCTCCTGATGAATCATGCATGCACCCGGACCCGTGGGGTCGTCCATTTGGAAAAGATCTCCTCTTTGTCTATCTTTCCACTACCAGGAAAGCGCTCGTTGAGGTTATTACTAGTGGTGTACCGATTAATTGGCATCGGCACCAGCAGAATCGGCCAATTTTGGGGCATCGGCATCGGCCAAATTTAGCCGATTTTCTCATCAATTCTTTGAAATTTTGAAATATTCATTACAAAACAAAATCGGATCAATGAAAGAAAGCCACCCCCAAACGGTAGGGGTGGCTTTCTTCATTGATCTGTAAGTTATTTAGGTAGGTAGGTTATTTAGGTTAGGTTAGGTTAAGTTGTGATATTTTAGTTAGTTTAAACGAAAATATCATGACTTAACCTAGCCAATCATCAAGGGCATACAGTAATAAATAATAAACAATTCCTCATGAAGGTGTTTTTACTTACATTCTTTACTTTAGTGATTTTTGGGGGTGGCATTGTTTACTAGAAACTTTTGGGGGTGGCTTTCTTTCATTGATCCACAAAATCTATATTTATAGAAAATTGAACAGACAAAAAAACACTATTTATGATAATTTATACTTATTTCAAAGTGTAATTATATAAAAATTTTTACATTCACGAAAAAAGCAAAGCTTAATAAATTAAGTTACCAATAAATTTACATTTTGTCTAACTAACTAATCTCTAAATATTGTAAACTTAATAAATTTAAACTTATAAATTTAATATTAATAATAATTCTAGGATCACCTGAAGATCAGGCTCCCAGCCTTCGTTAGTTAGCCTTATAAGGCAACTAACGAAAATATCACGACTTAACCTAAGCAATCGTTAGGCAACTGTACAGTTGCGAGTGATTAGGTTAAGTCGTGATATTTTCGTTAGTTGGCCTTATAAGGCTAACTAACGAAGGCTGGGAGCCTGATCTTCAGGTGATCCTAGAATATTATTAATATTAAATTTATAAGTTTAAATTTATTAAGTTTACAATATTTAGAGATTAGTTAGTTAGACAAAATGTAAATTTATTGGTAACTTAATTTATTAAGCTTTGCTTTTTTCGTGAATGTAAAATATTTTTATATAATTACATTTTGAAATAAGTATAAATTATCATAAATAGTGTTTTTTTGTCTGTTCAATTTTCTATAAATATAGATTTTGTGGATCAATGAAAGAAAGCCACCCCCAAAAGTTTCTAGTAAACAATGCCACCCCCCAAAATCACTAAAGTAAAGAATGTAAGTAAAAACACCTTCATGAGGAATTGTTTATTATTTATTACTGTATGCCCTTGATGATTGGCTAGGTTAAGTCATGATATTTTCGTTTAAACTAACTAAAATATCACAACTTAACCTAACCTAACCTAAATAACCTACCTACCTAAATAACTTACAGATCAATGAAAGAAAGCCACCCCTACCCGTTTGGGGGTGGCTTTCTTTCATTGATCCGATTTTGTTTTGTAATGAATATTTCAAAATTTCAAAGAATTGATGAGAAAATCGGCTAAATTTGGCCGATGCCGATGCCCAAAATTGGCCGATTCTGCTGGTGCCGATGCCAATTAATCGGTACACCACTAGTAATAACCTCAACGAGCGCTTTCCTGGTAGTGGAAAGATAGACAAAGAGGAGATCTTTTCCAAATGGACGACCCCACGGGTCCGGGTGCATGCATGATTCATCAGGAGCAAAATGCACCACTAGTTCGTGTTTCCTTCTCGAGGCAATACAAATTTATTCGTTCTAATCACAAATATTTTAAGCTTCAGGTTTGCTCTGCTCAAAATGGACCAAGAACCCAAAATATCCGTTCATTCAGGTTGTTTATATATATTAATTAATATTGCCCTTATATTCATATAATATTAAAATAAATAAGAAATAAAACTATGCGTAACATAGAACTCATTCCCTGTCGTGTTTTATGCGTGTATGTGAAGACAAATATCTTATGTTTTATGTGTCATGCGATTATAAAGGTACCGGTAAGTATAAATTTCACCTACCAAATCTGACATACCTGATCCGTACCTTGTAGTCGACCAATCCATATAATAATTAATGTTTGCAACACGATGCAACACATCATCCCAGCAAGAACTGGAACATTTAGTAAACGTCACAAGCGTTTTATTGACATTTTACAAATTCATTAAACGTCCTACTTCTTGCTGGAAAGTCTTTCTTCTGTAAACAGAGATGAAAAACTTGCTTAGAATTCTAGTCCTGCAGCTGTTCAGTGGCCTAGTGAAGGAACTACATATTCCATAAAATAAACAGTTAGCAACGTGTAAAAAGAGACGTGCTTTGCAAGTTTCTGAGCTGAGTCTCCCTCAAGTTATGGGATTAGGGTGAGGATACAACGCAACTTTCTCCTTCATCACATCCCCAAAATGAAGAAGGCTGTTGTAATACGTACTAGGTTAGTTGCAGGCTGATTTTAAACTTTTACTCAAACCACCAAAATAACAAAATTATCATAACCTAACGCGACTATAACTCACTCAATACATTTATACAAGGTGATCCAAAATAGGTGTTTCCAATTGTATTTACGCAAGTTATTTCTGGGAACACATTTTCGAATCACCATATATATATATATATATATTATATATATATATATATATTATATATATATATATATATATATATATATATATAGTCTTTTTTTTGTGCCTAACATTTGTCATAACGAATATATTTTTCCTTCATATAGCCCCGTACTTTCAATACTTCCAGTCCTCTTTATTAACAATTGGAAACAGGTTACATTGTAGGACACCCTCACAGCCCTTAATTAGAATCGCTTTAAGAACCAGGTTAATTAATAAAATAATTGCCAAAATAGTACGCGTCATCGTTTGGTTTTCCCCTTCATTTTGCTCTTTCCCAACAAACTTTTAGCAACTCTTGAATCTCCAGCTAAACATAGCATCATGTAATTAGATTCAATAACCCGAATCCAGTTGTTTTACAATTAAAATTTCTCTTTACCTCTGTCGACACAAGAAGACATTCTCTTAGCATCACTCCAAGCTTTATACACTCTGTGACTGATCTCAAACCTGATTTCCATTCTAAATCTCTTGTTTCATTCGGTAGCCCTCTTACCAATTCTACACTATCCTCAATGGGATCAACAGTTGGCACACACCAACACGACCTTCCAACTACAATCCCGTTCTTTATCTTACAGTCAACCCTTCATACACGCAAACGCCTTAATCATCCCATTTATCCTCCTTCTACGTCGACCGTGCCAATACCTGAGGTGCCGCACCCCACTCAAGATTCTCCACGTTCTAAGGTAGCTCTGAAACGCTGCCACCCCATTAACTGTGGTTCTCAAAATTGAAGTTTGTTAGTGATCATATTAATTATGTATTTAGATTAGCTTAGTTTATTAATAACACTGTGCAACAATACTTTTTTTTTCTTAGATAATAGTAATTGTTTCCTTTGCATTCTTCATCTCTGATTACGGAAATGATAACGAAATTTTGCTATCACGTCAGGTTTTCGAAAAAATACAAAATATTGCTGTTTTCTTTGCGAATGGGACAGCAGAGCAAAGAATTATCATTATACTGTTAAGAACTGGCTACCTCGTCAATCTTTCACTACTGGACAAAAAAATGTTGCGTGCCATAAATTGGTGGATCCTAAAAAGTTTACTTGCCACCTTTACACACCAAACTAGGATTAATGAAAAATTTTGCCAAGGCAATGAACAGAGCAGGAGATGGATTCCAGTACTTGAAACAAAAATTTCATCTGATTAGTGATGCCAAAATAAAAGAGGGAATTTTCGTTGGTCCACAAATGAACGAGTTAATGAAAGATGGTGCCTTTGATGAAGTCTTGAATGAATTTGAAAAAACAGCTTGGAATGCTTTTAAAGCAGTGACCCAGAATTTCTTAGGCAACAAAAAATCGCCTAACTATGCAGAATTGTGGTTGATGAACTTTTCTGAGCTTACAGATCACTGGAATGTAATACGAGTTCAAAAATTCATTTTTTTTGCATTCGCACTTGGATTTTCGTTAGTTTTAACGTTTTATTTGATGGATTCGTTTAAAAAATGTCTCCTAACGATCCTAGTGTAGTTTACGTTCCCCAACTTTGACCTAGTGTAGTTTGTGTCCCCTTTTGCGTTAGGGGGACCTAAACTACACTTGTTCCTAAATTACTTTCAGATAATATATATATATATGAATTCTTTGAAAGAGGAGGCAATATCACATTGGTCATAAAATTCTATGTGCCTAATAATTTGTCATAACGAATATATTTTTTCCTTCGTATAGCCTATTTAAAGACCTAAAAATTTTACATCTCTGAGCGCTTGCCGATTTTCAGTATCGCGTAGGTAACACTGGGTGCAGTGACCACATATCCCATAAATCTTTCACTCCCTAATCTATAGCTGACATCGTAAATTTTACAGTTCAAAATAAACGCATATTTTATAATATCAATTGTCATTTCCTTCAATCAAGTCTCTCTGTCCTTTATTAATGTTTATCGAAAGTTTCCCTTTTTATTTTGCTTCTCAAGATTCTCGTCCCGACCATAGACTCCGACATTTGGTACTTTTTAAAGTCAATTCTTAGGTAAAGGTTATTAAAGGATCGCCGCAGGTCACGAATTAATCGTAATCCGATTGGTTATTCCCCAAAGAAGCTCCTACCAATTAAAAGTTCAGATTTTTATGTCGCTCCACTCTATTCGGCGGACTGTTATGTCACAGGCATATAACGGAAAGAACCGCCCAAATAGGTTGTTCCTGAACTCTAAAATCTCCCGCCTACCAAAAGTTATATAGCCTCGAGCAAAGATTTTTTCGAGGTTCTTTTCATTTCTGCGGCCCTCATGCCATGGTCGCCCCTTTGGGCACCCGTGATCTGCTCACAGATGGCCCCTGTTCTTGCTAATCCGTCATCCCTCTGCCAATGCTACCCGTTAAGGAACCGCCCATGAAACTCTGTAAAAATCGAGTTACACTCCCTCGCAAGCAAAGATATTGCGTTCCTGCAGTAACTTATTGTGAAATTGGTCAAGTAATGATTGTAAGTTAACTCCGACACTGTTTTATTGAACGTATTTGCTCTTCCGTATTCTCTGCAGTTTTATAAGAATATCCCATAACTGTTCTTCAGTACCAACAGAAAAGAGTGAACAATATAATATCCACTTCATATCACCAAACTGTTCCATTTACAGTAGGTCATTTTAACTGTAAAAACTATTCCACTTGATTGCAATTAATTTGTTGCTCTGTATTCATCACTTCAATACATTTAATTTAAGTAAACATTAAGAAATACGCAGTATTTTGTTCTATCCTGAATTATACGCATAAGAAACAAAGGTGAGAAAAGGTGATCCAGTTAGTCGATGAATTAACTCTATTTGTAAATTACGAACTCGACGCTTCCTGCAACAACTGACTGATTGGGACCATCAAGAATTTCCCCGAGTCCTTAGTGATCATCCTTTTATATATATATATATATATATATATATATATATGAAAATTATTTCACGAAAGTAACACGTGAAAAATATTTATGATGAATAAAACCACGAAGGAAAGGAAACACAAAATGGTGCTCAAGCGCTTTCGTCTAATGACATCCTCAGGATATATATATTACTTGACCGTGTGGACTCAAAGGCTTTTCGTTTCATCATTTTCCCGCCTCTTACTGATTGTCTTCAATCTCACTTTCTTCGACTCACTCTCTCTTTACTATCGATATTATCAGACACTGCTCTTCTGAACTATCTAACCGTATGCCTCCTCCTTTAAGGAGAGCACGCAGTTTTCGGACTTTCGACACATTCTCATTCATTTTCTGTCCAACTCTCTAACGCAAAGGTTAATCGACATTTTCACTCTTTCATCTATTCAACAGGTCAACTCTGGGACAATCTTCCTCAGTCCATCTTTCCCCCTGTCTATTACCTCCAATCTTTCAAACGCAGTGTCCAGGCATCTCTAAAACCCTTGAACCTTGATTTTGGCTCTCTTCTTCCTCTATTCGCAGGGGGGGGGGGGCGTTTTTGCGGGCATTCGCCTTTGGCCCTTCTCTCCTGCATATATATATATATATATATATATATGCAAAAACTATTTCATTGTTTTGATTAGTTCATTTTTTTAATAACATAAGCTTCTATTAAGTACTCCTCAAGTGTCTTTCCCAATTAATAATTTTTGGTAAGCTCTTCAAACTACGTCAAACAAGTGCTCACTTCTCTATCAGGCCTTGATTAAAGTTTGTATCACAAACAACTTAGCGATACAGATCTCGAGTAGTTTATTGTTTATTTAGCTACTCGAACTCCCGTTTCCATAGCGACGCCTCATTTTCTCGCTCCTGTTTGGTCGTTTTTTTTTTTCTTTTTAATCGTTTTGAGGGCTCTCCATAGCGATGAAGGCTTTGATCTTTGCATTCAATATTTTACTAGACGCAATTCAGATGTTAAAAAAAAGAACAAAATTTGGACACTCCAAAAATTTTTTTTTTTTCCCATTTTTGCTTCTTTTAGATCCCCTGAATGGCTTCAATCCTATACACCCTCTCCCAAAAATTATCAATTAAGGGGGGTAGGAGATTTTTTTTTTTTTTTTTAACGTGTGAGCGCGTGTTTTTTAGGGATGATTGGGGACGTGAAGTACAAACTTCACTTAATTAAGTTTGGCTAAAAGCGAAAACGAAGTTTCCTTATTAAATTAGGCTCATTATTCAAGTGCCAACCGTAAACATCCGATGAAGCGTTTCGTTGTTTCGTTGTTTTACGAACGAAGTCTTTTGACGAATAGAAGACATTGAAAGCGAAGAAAATATATTAAGAATGTAAACCAAAATAGACAAAAATAGACAAAAAATAGACAAAAACATAACAATAATAATAATAATAATAATAATAATTCGATTTTATTTTTCATGGTTGCCATATATATATATATATATATATATATATATACAGGGCGTCCCAAAAAAATGTATACACACTTTAAATACTTATAAAGGCAGTGTTTATTAAAATACATTTCATTTTCAAAATGTAATAGAATCTACAGACATTATTTAATTGTTTTGTCAACGCCTGTTTTCAAACTGACGTCCGTTCTGGTCCAGGCACTGCTGATAACGCGAAGCAATGGAATCGCAAACATCACGAAACATTTCGTTTGGTATTTGTGTGCATTCTCGTTCAATGGCTGCTCTCAATTCAGCGACTGTTGCAGGTTTTATAGCGTAGACTTTGTCTTTTAAGTATCCCCATAAAAAAAAGTCTAGTGGTGTGAGGTCTGGTGAACGCGGAGGGTATTCTACGAAACCCCTTCGCCCAATCCACATCCACATCGTGCCAAGTACCACTCGCAATACTACTCCACTCTTCGGTCCGGATCATCATCTTCATTAATAGCATGGACTAATCTTGGAATGTAACTTTTCACGACTCGCTTGCCGCACAGATTTTCTTGGACTTTGGTGATACGTTTCTAGTACTCTTTCTTGCTTTGTGGGGCTTGTCGATGTCCGTGGTCTTCCGGAACGCTTCTTGTGGACATTCTGAACAGTTCCATCGGCTTCAAACTTATCTCTAATTCGAGTGATGGTAAGTCGCGTTGGTGGATCTGTTTGAAACTCCCTCCTAAACTGTCTTTGCACTTCAACTGCGTTTTCACACTTCCAGTAGCATTTTAGAATGAATTTCCTTTGTTCAAAGCTTAGTCTGACTGCCATTATTAATTCTAATGGGTTTAACTTGGAAAGAAAGAAACATCAATTGAGCTATCAGCTGTTAAAGTGTGTATACATTTTTTGGGACGCCCTGTATATATATATATATATACCTTTTTTTTTTAGCGTAACGTTCCTTTATTCATCGAAAATTGGTTGGCACTCGTAACGACAAAAATGAAACATTTAAGAGGATATAATAATATATGCACTATGTAATTACGAAAGGTATATTGTATATGTTCAGTCTTCTATCAAAAAATCAAAATAATCCAATAAATATAAAATGGTTTCATCACTCTAAAAAATTATTCATTCTAAAGAAACTCAAAAAAATTGTACTTTATATTTTATGCATGAAATATTATAACTTTTTATATATTTTTTCATCAATATATAATGAACTTAATCTTTACACCACCAAAAAAAAAAATATATATATATATATATAAAATTGGTGAAATTCGTGATGATTCATGAAATTTGATACATAAAACGATACAAAATGAAACTATTTCGCTCATTTGGAAGCTTATCAATCAAAATTTGGTAAAAGAAATCAGAGGTGTCATATATTAAATTAACTCTTTTTTTTTTTCAGATCGATTTTGTGTATATATATATATATATATATATATATATATGCAGTTTGCTGTTGAAAGTTATGAAGAAAACGCCTTTACTCAAGAAGTTAGAGACACCACGAAAGGAAAATGTATTGAATCTGATTATGACGGATAACAGGGACATAATAATTAATGTAGATGTTAGCCAAACAGAAATTTCTGACCATAATCCAATAAAGGTGTAAATGAAATTACATGAAAAAGAACATAAAATTGGCTGAAAATGGAAAAGAGAAAATGTATATTCGAAAGACTAAATTTAAGCTTTGATACAAAAAATGACTTAAAACTCATAAAAATGTTGAAATAAAAGGAATTAATTGGGAAGTTTTTACTCGAAGATAAAATGTTGAAAGAAGAAGTCTTTCGATAATTGGAATGGAAATGGAGGAGCGAGAATTAAATTCGAATGTATTATAATATAAACTTATAAAGTATAGAAACAAAAAAGATATAAAATTGAAAGCAAAAGAAAAAAAACAGACCCTTTTCCGTCGAATGAAAAAGGGATTTCTTAAATGCAAAACCAAATGAAGGATGAATAAGAAAAACAAAAATCTGGGAAAAAAAAAACCAAAATTTTTGAGTGAAACAGAAACGAACATCCATTTCGAAATCTCTTCGTGAAGAATACGAAACAAAATAATTCAAAATAATTTTACACTTTCGCAAAATGGATGAGGAAATGCAGTGAAAATATTACACACTTAAAACGCAATGATGCAGACTATACAATGACCCGCTTAATGATCACTTTAATTTAGTAGTTAGTCCGCCAAAACGGACAAAGGAGACATTGAAAGTCCAATACATTTTTTGAAACAGATACACGAGAAATAAAGACTGATTTGAGGGGAAATTTTTGCCATGGTATCGATTTCTCAGAAAAATACATTTTTTGAAACAGATACACGAGAAATAAAGACTGATTTGAGGGGAAATTTTCGCCATGGTATCGAT
The DNA here is from genome assembly GCA_023014485.1 of Bathynomus jamesi. Lineage (NCBI taxonomy): Eukaryota > Metazoa > Arthropoda > Malacostraca > Isopoda > Cirolanidae > Bathynomus > Bathynomus jamesi. Next base: position 41,639 of record JAJOZX010003260.1, read on the forward strand.
TTCTCAGAACGGGATACTATCTAAATTGAGAGACAATTCAGTCCCGGGGCCTGACACAGGGAATGGAAAACTTCTGAAGCAATGCAAGGAAAGCACGACGGAAAAGCCATTATACATATCTTGGAGGGTATTACTAGGCAACGGTCTTATCCGAAAAAATGCAAATGTTATTTCCATTTACAAAAGGGGAAACAGAATTTTGCCAGAAAACTGCAGACCAGTAGCACTCACGTCATATGTTATGAAGTGTTCTGAAAGAATAGTTAGAAGTAAAATTGTACACTACTTGAAAAGAAAGGGTTGTATAACTCAGAACCGTCACGGATTTAGTGTGGGAAATTCTCGTTTATTGTAACTAGTTGATCAAGAAGAGAGAGTTTTAAATGCTTCGTACCAAAGGAAAATATAATTGTAATATTTACAGATTTTGCTCCAGCTTTTGATAAATGTGAATGTAAAATTTTTGCTAAAAAATCTAGAAAAATTATAGGTATTACTAAAAAATTTTTTTTAAAATTTCTAACTTCTTAAATCAGTTTCCAAAAGGTAGAAGTAAATAGGGCCAAATAGGACCAAAGTTTCACTATAGTCATTGTCCCTGATTCATAATGGACAATGTTAGCTTCCCTACTGTTTATAATAATGGTAGTGGATATAGACAAGAAAACCGAAGATAGTATTGCGTCGTATTTTTTGCAGATGACACAAAAATTTGAGAAGAAATAGCTTCTGAAAAAGGTCTAAAAGAAGGATATCATCAACGTATTATTTGAATGGGTTGAAGAAAACAATAGCTAGAACATTCACTGATGATATATTCCAATTTCTTAGATACGACAATAGCATAAAATTGCAACAGAATAGTTAGTAACCCTAACTAAGAGCGTAAACCCGTTTCCTCTAAACAAAGTGAAACCACTGAGCTCGGAGGTAATAATAATGCCAATAATAATAATAATCCAGGAGTTAACGCAATGAGCCAAATTAATTGGCCTGAGCGTTGTGCCAGTTTCTATCCCTCTTAGCTGGTCATTATTATTATACAGTAGAATAGCTATGAAACAAACAGTAACACAAAGATTACATTAAAATAATGCCAACAGACGCGGAGTTTACAGATCGCTACGCTATTAAAACTGACAAAATATAATTAATGACAATCGTATTTGGAGGCGTTCTCATAGCGAAAGAACGAAACATCATGCTCAAATTTTTGGAAGAGTAATTGAATACTGGTGTATTTCTCAAGTCCGCATTTGAAACGAGATATCGCTGATAATGAAGTCTTACAAAGAACATTCACGTCTAAAATAATAAAAAAAAAAATATGATATTTATTGGTCACGGCTAAAATCTCTGAAATTGTATTTGCTGGAAAGACGTTGTGAATGATACATGATAATATATGTATGAAAATACTTGAAAGATCAGGTTCAGATTGTAAGGACCCCCCTCTAATATCTCCCCCCCCCCAAAAAAAAATAATAAAAACACACATTAGAATTGCTGTACAGGAAATTTTTGCATATTTGCATAGACCACAAGTTTCATATCCTATCGGAGGAACTGTAATTTCGGAAATATTCAGTTAATAATAATAATAATAATAATAATAATAATAATAATAACACTCAGAAACCGTTTTGACACATTCCTGTAAGCCTAGTCTCCAACCAGCTATGCATGGTGGCAGGTTCCGAGAGAAGGATGAGAGTAGAAAGCAACTCTTTCCTTCATCAAATCTCACACAGTAAGACGAATGCTGTTGAAGGATCGGTCGATCCTTATATATATATATATATATATATATATATATATATATGAGTTTCACAATTAAACTTTTGAACCAATAAAAACAAGAAATACTGTAGAAAGTGGAAATAATTTATTTTATGTTAGAATTATGTTGTGGTGTGTAGTGTTCCATCTTCAAATTATTGGGGTTGATCTTCTACAATCTGGAAAAAAAATCAAAAAGCAATAATTTTTAAAAGAAATTATAGGAAGTACTATCCAATATAACATACAGTTATCATATAAACTATCACAAACTGCTCGTATACCGTTGATCTTTCGTTAAGAATGAGACGAACCTTCATAAACTTCATAACAAAAAAAATACAGTAAGAGTTTGCTTGAATTATGAATACTGTGTATTCCTTCATTGCAGGCATAAATTTGTATTCTTTTTTATGTCGAAGCGCGAGACTTATATGGAAAAGGTTATGAAAGGGCCACGCAAAGAGCAAATACAGTTTTGGTGTTTATGCGATTATCATAGAAAATAAAATGTAAAATGTACAACTCCTATTCGTACGGTTGGCATGAACGGTTGGCATAAATTGTACTTTCGTACATACGCTGTAAATGTTTATCAGTAAAGGTGATTTCATTTGTTCTTCTCATTATTATGTGTTCGAGTGAATTGTGATGAAATATTTCTTGGCTTTCAAAGTTCTTTGTTCTTCTTCTTGTTAACTGGCTATGATTTAGACTCAGTCGGTATTAACCCTTAAATACAAGACTGGTGTGTGTGTGTGTGTGTGTGTGTATATATATATATATATATATATATGCCGACACTGTGCTCGGGGGTTCGAATCCCGATGATGCTGGTAATACTAATGATAATACTAATAATTAATAGTACAGGAGTTAGAGCAATGGGCCGCATTTGTTGCCCTGAGCGCTGTGCCAGTTTCTAGCCCATCTGGACGATTATTATTAACAGTATATATACCCACAGAGGTCATATCATAAAGAGGAACTACAGTTTAACGTGGGATTCGAATCATCCATGGTTATCAGTTTATCGATTCCAGTTCGATTCAGTTTCCCATCCCTTATATATATATATATATATATATATATATATATATATATATATATATATATATATATATATATATAATATATACAGGGCGTCCCAAAAAAATGTATACACACTTTAAATACTTATAAAGGCAGTGTTTATTAAAATACATTTCATTTTCAAAATGTAATAGAATCTACAGACATTATTTAATTGTTTTGTCAACGCCTGTTTTCAAACTGACGTCCGTTCTGGTCCAGGCACTGCTGATAACGCGAAGCAATGGAATCGCAAACATCACGAAACATTTCGTTTGGTATTTGTGTGCATTCTCGTTCAATGGCTGCTCTCAATTCAGCGACTGTTGCAGGTTTATAGCGTAGACTTTGTCTTTTAAGTATCCCCATAAAAAAAGGTCTAGTGGTGTGAGGTCTGGTGAACGCGGAGGGTATTCTACGAAACCCCTTCGTCCAATCCACATCCACATCGTGCCAAGTACCACTCGCAATACTCCACTCTTCGGTCCGGATCATCATCATCATCTTCATTAATAGCATGGACTAATCTTGGAATGTAACTTTTCCATTGACAGCGCTTCAAATGCGTTGGACAGACGATTCTGAAATTCCTACCTCACGACTCGCTTGCCGCACAGATTTTCTTGGACTTTGGTGATACGTTTCCAGTACTCTTTCTTGCTTTGTGGGGCTTGTCGATGTCCGTGGTCTTCCGGAACGCTTCTTGTGGACATTCTGAACAGTTCCATCGGCTTCAAACTTATCTCTAATTCGAGTGATGGTAAGTCGCGTTGGTGGATCTGTTTGAAACTCCCTCCTAAACTGTCTTTGCACTTCAACTGCGTTTTCACACTTCCAGTAGCATTTTAGAATGAATTTCCTTTGTTCAAAGCTTAGTCTGACTGCCATTATTAATTATAATGGGTTTAACTTGGAAAGAAAGAAACATCAATTGAGCTATCAGCTGTTAAAGTGTGTATACATTTTTTGGGACGCCCTGTGTATATATATATATATATATATTAGTTGGATTAACTCTTTCGTAGTGTGCAATATTTAACTAAATTTTTCTCCGTTTACGTTTATGGCCACCACGTAACCCAATTTGTTTTAAGTGATTGGTTGGCTAATTTTCTTAGTCCTTCGTACTGCTATATGTGTCGTATATAAATTTATGAAGTAAACATAATAATTCTTTTTCAAACTAATTGTACAGTTGATTGCTATACATCGATTTCTTCAACTATTTCTTCAGTCACGGAGTTTGATTCAAGCAGTACAACCAACCAACCAAGCGGAATTGTTATCACTACAAAGAGATTTATTACAAACGGAATTTTATATGTAATAATATTAAGTGAGCTCCCTGTAGCTCAGTGATTATGACGGTGTTGCACTCTCGGGGTGAGGTTCTGAGTTCGCTTCCAGCTGCTAGCACCGGGTTAGGTTGAGTCGGCTCCTTACTCTGTCAATGTTCGGCTCAGGTGACCCTGGAAGCAAACTCACCCTAACAAGGTGGTGAAATGAGTTCCGGATAGTAATATTAAATATAATATTTCAAGGCATAATATTAAGCCATTTTAACAATTAATAAAGCCATTAATTAATTAAACAATTAATTAAGCCATTTTAACAATTAATAAAGCCATTAATTAATTAAACAATTAATTAAGCCATTTTAACAATTAATAAAGCCATTTTAACGATTAATAAAGCCATTAATTGATTAAACAATTAATTAAGCCATTTTAACAATTACTAAAGCCCACTCTTTGCTTCAGTACAACTTATCTTCAAATAGAAATACAAAGTATTGAGATGTTCACCTCATAGCATACCTGACCTCATCAAGTAAAGTCATTAGCAGTGTGAACTACAATTATTTTACCACAAATCTTTATTTTCGAGTTTGGCAGGAGGACAGGAAAGTCCTTTTTCAAAGTGTATCTCATTCGTGTGTTATTCTTTAAGTAATTGTAGAACCTGCAATTCCACGACTGATGAGGACTGGCTGTAAAGATAAGGAAAGTGCATTTTTCTATTTTAATTATTTTCGCTTACTTCCGAGTTAGTGCCTTGCTTATGACATTCTCTCTCTCTCTCTCTCTCTCTCTCTCTCTCTCTCTCTCTCTCTCGCTCTCTCCTCAATGGTTCCCTTTTTCAACAGGTATTTGTGTGTATGTGTATTATATGTATACGTATTTATGTACCTATATGCGTGTATGTGTGTGTGTGTATGAATACGTGTATGAGTGTACGTGCATCTATGTGTATATAACTGAAACCCTTGGATAGAATTCAAACAAACAGTAAGAAAAAAGTCTACCCATGAAAGATTAAAAAGTAATAGTAAATAAAAGACACGAAGAAAATAGCCAAAGGCTACTATAAAACCCGCAGAAACCGCCCAAGTTGGGCTATAAATCAAGTCCATTTGGGTATACAGTCGCAGTCTTGGCAGACGCCAGAGACGGGCATTTTCTCCTTTGAGCTTCTCTTCTGTGTAAAGATTGGGTATTTCGTATCATGAATATCGTGTATTTCGGGTATCTTGTATTTCATACAGAGGTTTATTTAGCACTGTTAAACATGTGGAATATATACGATGTATATATATATATATATATATATATATATATATATATATATATATATATATATATATATATATATTACTGTTATTCTCTGGCCATCCCTTAACCATCCACTTTTACCCAATGGAAACAAAAAATGAATATTTTTACGGGTGATGCCCCCATTGCAGGCATGGGGGCATATAAACAATAATTGCAATAGAAAGGTTTTGACCCAAGAAATAGAAAAAAATTAATATGCAGTGTGTATATATATATATATATATATATATATATATATATATATATATATATATATATATATATATATTCACCGATGCATTCCGAGTTTAAGTGGAAATACGCAGTTAAACATATTTTTACAGCGCATCATTCTGCCCATACGCCCATTTCAGGGTACGAGTAGTTCGCAGCAGCATTACTAAGCAAATAAGGGGTCAAAGTACTGATGAGGTTTCCATACGTGATTCATCACCACTGAAAGCAACAATGCTCCGTGTGAGTTTAATCAAAAGAACATCTCTCTCCGTATTCAATTTACTGCAGTTTTCGTTAGTTTTTATTGCAGACACCTCCAGTTATTATCAGTCCTGGTACATGATTCTTCAGGAGCAAGATGCACGGCAAGTTTGTTTCTTCCCTAAGGCAGCACAAATTTACCTGTATCAATCACAGTCATACTCGTACTACCTCAGGCTTGCTCTACACAAACTAGACTAAAAACCACAAGTATCCGCAATCACAAACCGTCCATATATACGGGTCTGTATTTAGTTTACAATAATATATATATATATAAGAAACTTATATATATATATATATATATATATATATATATATATAATAGACTGAACACAGAAAAAAAAACTCTGTATTGGAAAAGCAAACGGAATAAAAGACTACATCTCAAGGTAGAATAGAATAACCCCCCAGGAACCCTCCCCCCCAAAAAAAATTCGGGGAAAATCAATCTTTAATATATATATGTGTGTGTGTGTGTGTGTGTATGTATATGTAAAATTTCAGGGATGCCATACCAGTACAGATATAAATAAGTAGAGTATATAGAAATAAATTAAGATATATATATATATATATATATATAATATATATATATATAATAGAATCTACAAGTGGACGGAAGACAACAATATGAAGTTTAACACCGAGAAATTTCAGCTGTTATGGTACGGAAAAAAGAGAAGACCTAAAATCTATGGAATATTATACCCCAAATGGACAGGAAATTCAGAGAAATTCTAGAGCAAAAGATTTAGGGGTTGTAATGACTGATGATGCGAAATTTGAAACACAAAATAAGATAGTAGTAAACAGAGCAAAGAGAATAACGAGGCAGATATTGAGAACCTTTAAACGAAGAGATGAATATAATGATTCCTCTACTGAAAACCCTGATCATACCCAAATTGGAATAAAAAAGAAGATATTAGACAAATGGAAGGGATCCAAAGAAGCTTCACAGCCAAGATCAATGGGTGCAAAGAACTATATTACTGGGATTCCTATACAACTATTTCTTCAGCTACGGAGTTTGATTCAAGCAGTACAACCAACCAACCAAGCGGAATTGTTATCACTTTCCTCTGGAAAGGAGAAAAGAGAGAGATACACCATTATTTACACTTGGAAAATAATGGAGAAACTAGTCCCTAATTTTACTCTGAACCCTATAACTCCCCAAACAACGGTGGAAAGTAGAAACTGTAGACTGTGTCGTATTCCCAAATTAAAGGCGAGACAGGGAACATCCTTAACCCTGAAAGAAAATAGTTTTGTGGTGAGAGGACCAAAACTGTTTAATCAGCTGCCCAAAGACCTAAGAAACATGAAGGGAGTTGCGGTGGACATCTTCAAAAGAAGATTAGACGCCTGGCTCAGAACAATCCCCGATGAGCCGGGCATACCTGGCTATGTGAGGTGGAGAGCACAAGAATCCAACTCACTACTTCACTAGGCCAACTCGAGAGGAGGGGCGACAAGCTTGACCTTCGCGAAATGAGAAATCATCGCGCGAAACCTTTGTAAGGTTGTAAGGTAAGGTGCGTGTGTATATATATATATATATATATATATGGAATGACTCGGAATTGTTCCCTGAGGTTTTTTATGATGCACACAAACCGTGCATGGAACAAGGAACTCTTCTAGGAAAATTAAATCCACTATAGTCCGAATAAGTAATGGTAAATGACAAATACTATAGTTTTTTTTTCATGATGCTAGCCCGACGTGGGCAGCGGGTCACTCGCAAAGAGGTCCCAAAAATATAGCTTCCCTCACCAGCTATCTGCAAAGCAGATAGGATCCAGCTTTGGGACAGGATCTAGGGTTTAAAGCAGCCTAGCTCAGCTACATTTATAGAGAGAGAGAGAGAGAGATTGCTATAGAAATACATTTTCAATAAGGTTTATGTATAGAAATAATTTTTCAGTAATGTATATAGACTATATATAATACTCGTATATAAATAAAGGAATAAATGTGACCATGACCGATCAAAGCAAGAAAAGTGTGCTTCTTTTGAAATAATATAATATAATAAAATAATATATATATATATATATATATATATATATATATTATATATATATATATATATATATATATATATACGTACAGTACATATGGTGTCTCCAAAAAATGTCCCTATTTTATTTGCCCGTTATTTTTTAATGCATGTATATTTGATTGTTGGGTTTGTTTCCTTCAGAAAGGCAACAGATCTGGGTTTTATTCCGCATATGACTATATGTATATATCTATGCATTTCTAATGGCTGAACCCTCAAACAGTGATGCGCATTTGCAGCTGGAAAAGAAAATCAAGATCGTTGAGTGGTTTCATGCGACAAATTCTGTGACTCAGGTGTAGAGTAACTCTTGCAGAGGATATGGATGCAGAGATCCAGCCGATAAAAAGACAATACCACGAATTGTTAGGAAATTTCAGGCAAAAAGAAATGTAAGCAATCAACATAAGGATAGTAGTGGTAAGCGACGATTCACAAGAACTGCGCAACACGTAAATATGGTTCGTGAAATTATTGCGCGCAGTCCGCAAAAGTCAGGTCAACGTTTGTCAGCAGAAGTATGTATTTCACGAAGAGCTGTGCTCGGTATACTTCGTACCGAATTAAACCTTTTCCTTACAAAATCTATCCACAACTTTCACTGCTAATGTCTAAAAACAAAAACGAGTGGAATTCGCAATATGGATGTTAGCAAAGCTAGAAGAAGATCCTGAGTTTTTGAAACAATCCACTTCACTGATGAGTATTATATACATCTCTCTAGGAGATTAACCATTTAAGACAGGACCTAACTACGTACGACGTACGAATGATCACCACAAAGTAACTACGTACGCCGTACGATCTTAATTTTAACGCCCGCATTTGAATGGGCGTAAAAGAAATGCCGTCTGTGGGACATGCCGTACTGAAACGATTAAGTTTTTCTATTAATTTACATCGTAATACAACGTTTTTAAGCAAAAACATTGTGAAGCTTTTCATTTTTGGCCCAAACTGTCGCTTGTGCGGTATACATTTTGCTTCAGGCTCCCGTCTCGAAAGGGTTAATAAGCAAAACTTTCGTTACTGGGGAAGTCATACTGGCACTCCAGTAGAGCTTCCACGTAGTATTGCTGAACTCAACATTTGGATCGTTGTTGGGTGTTATGGTGTAGTAGGTCCCTAATTCTTCGAGAATGAAACTGGAAAAGCAATAACAATATCGCCAAATTCATATTGTCAGATGCTACAAGATTTCTACTTACCACAACTAATTACACTCTAAGTGGTACTAGACGTTTGGTTATATATATATATATATATATATTATATATATGAAACGTCTACTCAATATCTCACTATGAACTTAGCTTTCTGAAATGAATATTATCTATTTTGAAGTGTTTACTAGATATTTCAAATATCTGAAAACTGTTCTTCAATGTTTCAAATAAAGACAGGTGCAGAAATTAAACATTTTTATTTGAATAACGAGTTAGTCTTCTATTCTTTGCGTCTAGACGCATGCGCGCACTGGGGTTAAAAATACTTTGAAATTGTGTTACAGTTTATTAGTGTTCGTATGTATAGGCTATCTCAAAAAGAGGAGAAAACAATTATTATATTTGCGCATTTATTTTTTGTAGGTTTAGATCTTCTAAGTGTCTTTCATGCATTTATTAATTTTATTTATTCGGCTAGGCCGTGGCTAGTAAAGTCTTTCAAAATTAAGAACCAGCCTGTGACCCTGAACCTAGCCTTAGACCTAGGCCTCTTGGCATACAGTAGACCTCCCTAGGTTCAATCTTTGAGTTAGACAGCCTATATTTAAAAAAAGACTGATAAATTAGAATGGGTTCGCGGTAGAACAACCGAAATGAATCTAAAACTTCTTCTTTCTCTTCGCCCGTTCCCGCCTCTATGCGGGGTCGGCGTTTCTGACCAGCCTCCTCCACACAACCCGGTCCTGGGCTTCTTCTTCCGACAAACCCTTCTCCCTCAAATCGTCCCTCACCTTCTCCATCCACCTTCGCTTCGGTCTGCCTCTCTTTCTCCTGCCATGCACCTCCATATTCATCGTTCTCTTACCCACATAATCTTCGTCCCCTCTCATCACATGTCCATACCATTTCAGTCTACTTTCTTGTATCTTCCTCGAGATTTCTCCAACCTTTGTTGTGCCCCTTATCCTTTCATTCCTTACTCTATCCAACCTTGTCACTCCGCACATCCATCTCAGCATTCTCATCTCCGTTACATCTAGTCTTTTCTCATGATCTTTCTTTATGCCCAAGACTCAGCCTGTACATCATAGCCGGTCTTACCACAGTCTTATACACCTTTCCCTTAACCCTTGCGCCTATTCTTCGGTCACACAACACCCCTGAAACTTTCTTCCAATTTTTCCAACCAGATTGCACTCTGTGTGTTATTTCTGTGTCCAGCTCACCGTCCTCAGCCACTGTCGATCCCAAGTACGTAAACTTACTTACTCTCTTTAACCTCGCTCCCTCTAAACTAATTTCTGAGTCTTGATTTTCGTAGAACCTCAGGTACTCCGTTTTCTTTCTGCTGATTTTCAACCTCTGTCTTCAAAAGCCCTCCTCCATTCCTCCAATTTTCTTTCTACTACTTCTCTCCTGTTGCTACACAGAACAATATCGTCTGCAAAGAGCATACACCAAGGGGATTGATCTTTTATCCCCTGGGACAACACATCCATAATCAAAACAAAAAGGTACGGGCTCAAAGAAGATCCCTGATGTAGACCAACCCTCACGGGGAACCATTCCGTTACATCTACACTACTCCTAACCTGGGTCCTTGCTCCTTCATACATACTTTGCACCAACCTAACGTACTTCTCCGGCACACTTTTCTCTCTCATACACCTCCAAACCTCCTGGCGTGGCACTCTATCATATGCTTTCTCTAGGTCGATGAAAACCATGTGCAGTCCCTTTTGTCGCTCCCGGTGTTTCTCCATCAACTGCCTCAGTGCAAAAATCGCATCAGTTGTTCCCCTACCTGGCATAAAACCCAACTGCTCTTCCCCCACGGTTGTCTCTTCTCTTAACCTTTTCTCTATAATCCTTTCCCAAACCTTCATCGTGTGTGACATAAGCTTTATTCCCCTATAATTTCCACAATCCTGGATGTCCCCCTTCTCTTTGTAGATAGGTACGAGTGTACTATCCCCCCACTCCTCCGGCATTTCCTCTTGTTCATATATCTTCTGCATCAGATCCCACAATAGATCTATGCCCTCATCTCCCAAACAATTCCACGCCTCCACTGGTATCCCATCCGGTCCCAATGCCTTCCCCTTCTTCATTCCTTTCAACGCCACCTTCACCTCCTCCCTACTCACTCCTGAAGTTAACCCTTGATTTGGGACACCATCTTCAAAAATAACCCTTGGGTTTTCCTCATTTAACAGATGTTCAAAATAACTCTTCCATCTATCCATGATTTTATCCTGATCCTTTAAGACCACTCCCTGACCATCCTTTACCTGTTTAATTTGAGTAAAATCTTTACTCGCCTTATCCCTAGCCTTCGCTATTCTAAGGATCTTTCTCTCTCCCGCCGGTGTCTCCAACTCTTTATATACTTCATCCATCGCCTGCGCCTTGGCTCTTGCCACTCCCTTCTTCGCCTCCTTTTTCGCCTGCCTATAGCTTTCTCTATCCTCTTGTCTACCAGATGTGTCCCACTTCTTTTTAGCATCTTTCTTCCTTTTAATCACCTCCTGAACCTCTTCATTCCACCACCACGTCTCTTTATCTTCAGGGGGTCTTCTACCTGATGTTTTGCCCAGTACTTCCTCACCAACTCTCAATATCACCCGGCTGTTCTCCTCCCACCATTCTTGTACACTCTCCAACGACCTTACTTCTTCCAAAACCTTCTTCTCAAATTTCCTTTTCTGGTCTTCTTTCTTCAGTCCCCACCACTTTATCCTAGGTGTCACCTGTTCTTGCCTTCTTTTCCTACCACTCTTAAACGACCAATCCATCACCAGGATTCTATGTTGCGCCGCCACGCTTTCCCCGTTTATGACTTTGCAGTTCTTAACTTCTTCCAGATGGGATCTCCTGCACATTAGAAAGTCTATCTGGCTTTCTCTTCCTCCGCTCCTATAGGTCACAAACTGGTTATCTTTTTTCTGGAAGAAGGTGTTGACTATCGCTAGATCAAACGCCATCGCGAAATCCACCACCCTTTCCCCTTCTTCATTTCTCTCTCCCACGCCCAACCACCATGCACCCTCTCAATCACCTCTCTACTTCTTCCCACATGGCCATTCAGGTCTCCACCCAAGATCACTTTTTCCCCTTCTGGTATCGCACCAAGTTCTTGATCCAACTGATTCCAAAACACTGAGAAGTAAAATATTTTAGAAATAATTAGTTGAACTACACCGTCTGCCAAAAAAAGGATTCACTAAAACATCCATGGAATCAACATTTTTCAAGCAATCAGTATGAAACTTATACACGTAAAAGATACATAAAACATCTACTTGTAAACCAAATTTCAGTCCGAAGCTATCAAAAATAACGATTTATTAAATATTTCTCTAATAATACTACAACTGATGCTCGACAAACTAATCAAGAATCCTTTATTTCCATTTTCACTTTTGTAAATTCTAATATACGATTCTTTTTTTTTTTGAAGAGTTATAAATATAGTGAATATGCCATTTTCAGAGGATGATAAGATTATAATTCAGCATTATAGACTAGAAAAGGGATATAGATGAATGAAACTACTCTCCGAATTCCCCAACAAAGAATGGACTCTTGGTGGTTTGGGAAAGCTTCTAAAGAAATTGACGAGACTGGGGATATCAAAAGAAGAGGGAAGTGGGCGACCAAAAACTGTTCGCATACAAGACAATATTGACGACGTCGAAGAACGTATATTAAGTCAGGAAAAACTAGCCACGACCCCATATGACACCAGCTCGCATATCAAAAGAGTTACAATTATCAGAAACTAGTGTGAGACGCATAATTAAACAAGATCTTCAACTAAAACCTTTCGAAAGAGTGCACGGACAAAAGATTACTCAAACTTATGAGCAGAAATGAGTTCAAAGATCAAAACAAATCTTACGGGGAGTAACATGAAATAAACTTCAAAGGCTTTTTTCACTGATGAAAAAAGATTCACTGTGGAACCACCTCGGAACAGTCAAAATGACAGAGTTTACTCGCACGTCCAATGTAAGAATGAAATACCTGATAGCAGACTTTTTGCAACCAGAAGTCATTTCTCAGCTAGTGTCATGGTGTCAGTTGTCATATCAAAGTTAGGAAAAACATCCATTCATTTTATTGAGCCTGGTGTAAAAGTCAATGCCGAGTACTATCGAAATACTCTGCTGCGAAACATGCTTCCCGAAATGCAAAATCTGGCCAACGGTGGTTATTATATTTTTCATCAAGACGGAGCAACGTCCCATACAGCAATAGCAACTGTGGAATACTTAAAAAATAATGTTTCAGAATTACTTGAACCCCAAAATTGGCCACCTAACAGTCCTGACTTGGACCGTGTTGACTATGGAGTCTGGGAAAATTTGGCACAGAGTTTACAGGAGCAGGGTGAGAAATGTTGATCACTCGCGTCAGCTTCTTGTGGAGAAGTTGGAAGAGATACCACAGGAGCAGATCGATCGAACCATTGATGAATTTCGTCCGTCCAAGATTGAAGAAAATTGTTGAAACAGAAGGGAAACACAGTGAAAAATTTTTTTTATAGGAATTCCAAAAGAGTAAAATGTTAATTTGATTTCTTTTGTAAACAGGATTTAAGTTCTGTTTCGAAATTCAAAATCCTTTTTTTATTTTCATGGTTTTTTAATGGAGGTATTTCCTATATTTTATAAATCTTATGATGTTTTTATAACTAAAATGAGAATAAAAATTTTATTACCAAAGTTTACCGTCTTTGAGGACTCCCAGAATTCAAAACTGGAGCGATGTTCACCAACAAAATTTGTTGAACATAAACAATCATCATTAAATCATTAATTCTGAATATAATAATCTGAAAATTGATGTACATATACATTGTTTAAATAGTTTTGCTCTGTATGAGTTTCATTATGATTGGTTAATAAATGTTGATTTCATGGCTGTTTTTAGAGTGAACCCTTTTTTTTTTTTGGCAGAGTGTAGATATGTATTCACTCGAAAATCGTCAACTTGAAGGAGAACTATAATTCGAGTATCTAAAACTAATAAATGGCTTTGATAATGTAAATTACAGGAAGTTATTTGATAGTGATAAAGAATCACTTACAAGAAGAAATGGATATAAATTGAAAGTGAAAAAGTTTTTAGAGTAATGATGCGAAGTAATTTTTTTCATGTAAACTTAAACTGAAACTTAAATTCTTTAAACTTTCATGCATTAGACGTTTCATTGTCAGACGTTTCATTAACTATTTCGTTTGACATTCCAAATTAGTCTTTTTAATTGTTAAAAAAAATTGCAACAATTTAGACATTTTATTTGATTTACTGAAATGTTTGCAAATGATACAAGTGTGTCTTTTTCTTCCAAAGATGTTAATTCAGCTAAGAATATATTTAAATCGGAATTTATCAATGTAATGAAATGGTTGACCACCGATAAACTCTTCCTAAATACCAGTAAAACATATTTCATGATTTTTACTAATAAACAAAATGTGTATCTTGATGAACTAAATGTTGATGAAATCGATGTAAAGGAGTGTACTGTAACAAAATTTCCTGGTGTAATGTTAGACAAGAATTTGCAATGGAGTGATCACGTAAATTATATTAAAAAAAAATTTCAAGGAGCATTGTTATAATGTTTAAAATTAGAAATGTAGTCCCTAAACAGGTTTTATTAACTCTTTATCATACTCTTGTTCTTCCTTATATAACGTACTGCACCCTTGTTTGGGGAAACTCCGCTAACTGTCATCCAAAAATGAGCAATAAGGTTATTATCCGATGCTGAGTTCCATGACCATTCTAGTGCATTATTAAAGCTCAAAGATGTAATCAAACTGGCACATTTTTTCTTATTTACGAGTGTAAGAACAAAATCATTAACTTACAATGGGTAAATAAATATTGGATCACCTGAAGATCAGTGCCCCCAGCCTTATTTAGTTAGCCTTATAAGGCTAACTAACGAAAATATCACGACCTAACCCAACCATTCATTAGGTCAACTCTACGCCCTTGACGATCGGTTAAGTTGGGTCGTTATAAAGCTAACTAAAGAAGCTGGGGGCGTTAATCTTGAGGTGATCCTAAATATTTTGTAACTCATCAAGAAATCCACGCATATTAGACCAGAAATAGATCAAAGAATGTTATTCCTCAACTTAGATTGTTTTCATCTCAAAAATTATCCATTTTCATTCGACTGAAACTATGAAATGATTTAAATGATAAAAAAAATATTGTGAATGTAAATTCATTTAAAAGCAAGTTGGAATCTTGGTTAATAATGGAATACTAGCAAAAATCTATGATTAAATTTATATTACTTGTTACTGTTCATCTCTCGTGTCTAAAATTGATTTCTTTGTATAATATTGGTATCATACCTTTAATAAAGACTTTGTATTTGGTTTTATATCGATATAATAATTTAAGATTAATACATGCCCTAATTAATAATTCTCCTCATGATTATGTATTATTAATAATAATTATTTTTATTTTTAATTAAGCCTAAAGCTTAAGGGCCAAATTAAATAAAATAAATAGTCCGACTTCATAATTATTTATGTCATTGTAAATTGTAAAAGTACTGTATTTATTTTATTAATAAAAGTTATTCAATTCAATTCAAATATTATAATAACTATGTTTAGCTTTAATTAAAAGCCAGTAAAGCCTAAAGCTTAAGAGCCAAATTAAACAAAATAAATAGTCCAGCTTCACAATTATTTATGTTAAACAAAAACAAAAGTTGTAAAACTATTTATTTTATTAATAAAGGTATTTAATTCACTTCAATTCAATTTATTCAATTCTATTCAATTCAACTCAATTCAATTCAATTCAATTAAATTCACTTAATTCTATTCAATTCAATTCTATTCAATTCAACTCAATTCAATTAAATTCACTTAAATTCTATTCAATTCAGTTCTATTCAATTCGTTTCAGTTCAATTCTATTCTATTCAATTCACTTCAATTCTATTCAATTCTATTCAATTCAATTCAATAATGTCTAACTAAATGTTTAACTAATGTGAAATGTTTAACTCATAGACATTTCAAAATTCACAAAATTGAGGACAATGAAAAGTCTAACGAAACGTCTACTTCAGTTTAGAGTGTAGTTTGTCCCATAAAAGAAATACCTGCAATACCCGAGACACAATGGTTTCAGCAGGATGGAGTACCTCCATACACACTGCTCGTGAAACTCGCAACTTTTAGAGGAAAACATTTTTCTGAGCGATTAATCTCCCTTTATAAGCCAGCGGAATGGTTTCCATACCCACCTGATCTTTTCTGGGGCGTTACATAAAAAAACAGGATCTATTTTACGAAGCCTAAGACACTCGAAGACCTAAAGACCAACAAAGTCTATGATGTAACCAACAACATCGCAACTGAGCTATTTCTAAAATATCAAACATTATGTAATGGTGATTACACTTCATATGTTCTTTAATTAAGGTTAATTAAACTCTTATATTTTACGTACTTATTGTGTTTATCTTCGTGTAGACTCCTTTTTTGTTTAGCTTAAAGCATTATTTAGAAATAGGGACATTGTTTTGGAACACCTGGTGTGTATATATATATATATATATATATTTATATGAGAGAGAGAGATGCTTAAAAACATTGCATTTTATGTAACCTTTTCTGAAAAAAACACTAAAAAATTCTTCACTAAAATATTGAACAGATAACACATACAGGTTCCATTATACTGTCAATAGGTACGTAATGAATGTAATTCAGTACAGTCTATTGAAAAAGCCCGTGGTGAAACTTCATGCTTCTTACTGATAGATATCGGTAAGAAACGTATACAAGTTCGCCGAAAGACTTTTTCAATCGATTGTATATAGAGAAGAAGCAGTGCAACTGTAAAATTGTGTAACAGTAAAGGCACGCAAGTACTTTTTTAGAACAAACTAATAAATGCATCTGAATACTCCTGTTTCTCACATGAATACAATTATAATCACTAGTGTAAAACTAGAATTGTGCTAAACTAAAACTAATAATATTATAGCCAAAAATATGATGTTAGCGATGATATATATATATATATATAATATATATATATATATATATATATATATATATATATATTATTATTATTATATATTATTATTATTTTATATTATTATTAAATCTACGGAATGCACACTCCATTTTAGTGTAAGCGTATTAAAAAATCAAATGACACTACAGAAAGCTAAAAAAAAAAACAGGATTTTCTAATTTTTTTTTAACCAGGTAAACGATTCTCACGTGATCATGCAAATAAGAAAAATATAGTACATTATTATTATTATCATTATTATTACTATTATTATTATTATTTTTTATATATTATCATTATTATTATTATTATTATATTATTGGCTTTGCTGAGCTGAAAATATTATAGATTTTTTTCCAATGGATTCTTGCTAACTTGATGATAAATTTTGCATTTTCAAAATAAAGTAAACAAATGCTTCATATAAGCGTGTATATATATATATATATATATATATATATATATATATATATATATATATATATATATAAAAGTACAACATATAAAAAAACACGAAAAACAATTTTTTGAATCCTTTCAAAATTAAAAATTCCCAAAATTCGTGCCTGAATTTTCTGGATGGAGGGGGTTACAAATTAATTTTGACCGCCATGTCGCAAGATTTTTTATGGTATCGGAGGTATTGCCTTGTATTCAAATATTTATCTCGTATAACTGAGAATTAATTTCACGTCAAAATATTCCCTTTTTAGGGGATCAAATATTTACAGTTATTTCGTGTCTTGCAGAAGGGTGCAGTGGACCCTTTTTTTTCCCCCCGGGGTCGTGAAAATGGATATACTCGGTGTGTGTATATATATATATATATATATACTGGGGTGTGTGTGTATATATTTTTTTTTTCCTGCAATGGCTTTTGGCGAAACGTTTTTGAAGGTTTCTTGACATTTCAGAAAAGTTTACGAGTGTTTACGAAACGTACTTTTCTTTGCTGAAATATATTTTTTGAATTGATATTAGTAAGAGTATAATAAATAATTATTCA
Source organism: Bathynomus jamesi (assembly GCA_023014485.1). Taxonomy (NCBI): domain Eukaryota; kingdom Metazoa; phylum Arthropoda; class Malacostraca; order Isopoda; family Cirolanidae; genus Bathynomus; species Bathynomus jamesi. The sequence goes on from JAJOZX010003260.1 coordinate 59,894, forward strand.
GCCTCAGTGCCAATTACACTGAACGTTTGGGTCATTTAGGTGCCAAGAGTGCTAAGTGCTAATCATAAAATTCTGCGTTGAGGTATACTATAATATGTCGCCTCACACGTGGCCCCGAAAAGAGAGGGGTAAACGATGTATCGAGATGTAGAAGACCTACAACATCACACGTACGGATAACAATTAGGGAAAAGTCGTAATCACGTCCCAACACCGCTTCCTAAAGATCAACGAAATTAAGCGACTTTGGATCTGGTTAGTAGTTGGAGCGGGGACTGTCCTCCGCGTCCAAATGACGCATATAGGGCCTACTGTAGAATCCCACATAAAGCCGTAGGTCATTTTCGTCACGTGACCTTTGCCGTTGTGGAGGAGGGTAAACAACCCCAGAACACCATCATGATCATATCATTCCCCCCAAAAAAATTAGGAATACCGCTATTACTCGATGCCGGGAGTGTGTTGAACTTGAGGAGAGAGTCTCTTTCCGTATTATAATAATCTTTGTAAAACGAGACAATATTTAGTAAATCTCTAAACGCTGCATACGGTCTATCTCGTCTATCTCTTCAACAGTCATAAGCGATTCGGATTATAATTAATTAATAGAGATTTTGTGAATATTGTCACTATTAATTGAAGAGAGAGAGAGAGAGAGAGAGAGAGAGAGAGAGAGAGAGAGAGAATGATTTTGTGCATAGTTCTAAAATAATGCATTATATATATATATATATATATATATATATATATATATATATATATATATATATATATAAAATTTGCAGTCCTGCTTCTATGGCTGAAATGTTAGATCTGCTTCCCGTTAGACCTGCGAGGTAAAGCGACGTTGAGTCTGATCAATAGTCGGATGGAGGATCCTCCTCTGCCCGCGTTTAGATGATGTAGCGACCCTTATAAATGATTCGAATCCCACGTAAAGCACGTGAGGTGTGTCGTTATTGAAGGTTAAACGAAGCATCCTTTTCTTTACCTATTTTTTTGTAAAAACAATGACGTCATGACGTCAAAACATGTTTTTCTCAACGCTAAAACTGTTACTTTTGTGACATCAAAACTATTTTTTTTAATAGTCATAAACTGTCTTTATGACATCGAAGACGATATTTTTAACGCTAAAACAGTTTTTTTTTTATGACGCCAAATAAAAGTTTTCTCTGACGTCAAAAATATTTTTGTGATGTCAAACCTTTATTCGACAATTGAATATTCTCTCTGGACTGTTTCCCCTCCCTCCCCCTCCTCCCCACCTTTCTTTTATCCCAAAGTTTTTTTTTCTGAGTGAGAGGGAGGAGGGGAATTAGAGGTGAACTTTTAATCTATAAGTAAAATGTTTTCAATTATTTTCCAGCCTGTTTTTCCCATTTAAAGTATACCTACGAGCTGTTTATATCGTAATAATCACAGTTTCATGCAGTAGTACCTTGCAAGTATTCACAATACATATACACGGTGAACCAAAAGTAGGTGGACAGTAGGTTGAATACGGTTTGTGTTATATTATATTATAACTATGGTGTTCATTATAACTATGGTGTTTGTGTTTTATTATATTAAATATTATAACTAAATTTATTTAAATTTTATTTTGTATTATAGTATACAAAAAAATTAAATATGTATTCTCAAAATAAACGTTATCATTTACTGTCCACCTACATTTGGTTCACCCTATATATATATATATATATATATGTGTGTGTGTGTGTGTGTGTGTGTGTGTGCGCGATAGCTTGAATTTAATTAGAAATATTTTATCTAATTTTGTTTTCTTTTAAAACTTCAAATTAATAACGTGTCTTGTGATAATTATTTTTCTTTCCCTTAAATAACATTTTTTTTTTATTTAATATATTTCAAATTACTTAAAATTATTATTTTTTATTCTTTTTTATACTTAAGTTTGGTTTCATTATTATTATTATAATATATACGGGCGTCCCAAAAAATGTATACACACTTTAAATAATTATAAAGGCAGTGTTTATTAAATACATTTCATTTTCAAAATGTAATAGAATCTACAGACATTATTTAATTGTTTTGTCAACGCCTGTTTTCAAACTGACGTCCGTTCTGGTCCAGGCACTGCTGATAACGCGAAGCAATGGAATCGCAAACATCACGAAACATTTCGTTTGGTATTTGTGGGCATTCTCGTTCAATGGCTGCTCTCAATTCAGCGACTGTTGCAGGTTTTATAGCGTAGACTTTGTCTTTTAAGTATCCCCATAAAAAAAAGTCTAGTGGTGTGAGGTCTGGTGAACGCGGAGGGTATTCTACGAAACCCCTTCGTCCAATCCACATCCACATCGTGCCAAGTACCACTCGCAATACTCCACTCTTCGGTCCGGATCATCATCATCATCTTCATTAATAGCATGGACTAATCTTGGAATGTAACTTTTCCATTGACAGCGCTTCAAAATGCGTTGGACAGACGATTCTGAAATTCCTACCTCACGACTCGCTTGCCGCACAGATTTTCTTGGACTTTGGTGATACGTTTCCAGTACTCTTTCTTGCTTTGTGGGGCTTGTCGATGTCCGTGGTCTTCCGGAACGCTTCTTGTGGACATTCTGAACAGTT
>JAJOZX010003260.1:65000-72500 GCA_023014485.1 Bathynomus jamesi
AATGAACTCCACTCAAAAGCTAGATTTGAGAGGAAGTTTTCTTTTTGGCTTCCCGTATGGTTTGTGGTAAGATGTCAGAATCAGGGCGTGGACTTGCAACGCGAATACAAACCCTCCTTGTGGCTGCACGTTTTACTTCAATCTTCGTATTAAAACCAATATCGGTTTTTGTGGTTTCTCTCTCTCTCTCTCTCTCTCTCTCTCTCTCTCTCTCTATATATATATATATATATATATATATATATATATATATACGTATATACTATAATAATATTTGGTATTGTTTAACGTCCTTCATAACAGCAAAGGTTTGGTGAAGGAGGGAACGCGGGATTCAAGTCATCTGCCGATCGCTGAGGGTCATTACATCATCCGGAGGTACAGGACGGTTGCCCATTCAACCAGTGAATAGACTCAGAGCTCCTCAACCTCAATGATCTAATGGAGAACACTGGTGCGACTTGGGCACACCACACACACACACACACACACACACACACACACACTCTATATACTCGTGTGTCTGTATATATATATATATATATCGCTCTTTTTAAATAGCTTTTCAGGATCAAACGAAGCTCGACCCTTTTGCAGCATCCCACTTACTTTGGGGAATTTGATGAAGGAGAAAATTGCTTTCTATTCTTATCCAGCCCTCATAACCATCTACAAGTGCAAATATTCGAATATCCTATTAATATTGTAGTGAATACTCTTATTTTATTTTCAAGATAAATGTTAATTTTACAGTCTTGAATTTCGGAATAGTTATAAATTCATTTTAAATTAGTTACCCCATTATAATTCAATTGTGAACCACATTAATACTAATTTTATGTATACTATATTATTTTATTGTATGTAAACATAATTAATTATATATCACAATTGTCAGTTAATTATTTATATTCAAATATTTATTTTAATCTAATGCCATGTCCATTACAAATAAATAATAGAAAACCAAAGGTTATATTTCCAACCTTTGGTACTGTCGTAGTTTCGCCTAACGGACTCAATACGGCTAGTGAGATAATCCTGGTTGGCACTTAACTAGCGCAGTGCTTATGGCTACATCATCCAGGTTAACCTATACCGGATAGATGCGCTACGGTCCCAAGCCGTAGCTTGCCTAGGCCAACGACGACGACGACGTAAACCAACAATTGGTGACCCCGGAGCTGGATTACCCCTTTTACCGAACGACTAGGATTAGACTGTAATGTCGTTCGTGCCCATCACCCCCTTCACCCGAACGACTAGGACTAGACTGTAATGTCGTTCGTGCCCCATCACCCCTTCACCCGAACGACTAGGACCAGACTGTAACGTCGTTCGTGCCACCACCACCCCTTCACCCGAGCGACTAGGACCAGACTGTAATGTCGCTCGTGCCCTCTGCCCCTCACCCCTGCCCGTGCGCTCTGTGCCTGCGCTCGTCTCGACCTCCACTCCTTCGTTGGGAACTTGTCGTCTTGCTTGTACGTTAGCAAGCATAGGAGAAGATGCCTGACGACGCTGGTGCCATCTCCCACTTGAGCGTAAAGCTCCCCGTCTTCTGGCCGGTGATCCATTTATTTGGTTCCACCAAGTGGAATCACAATTCAACTTGGGAAGGATCACCACTAGCAGGACGAAATACGATCATGTTTTGTCCTCTTACCAGCGAGCATCATCTCTGAAGTCCGTGACGTCATCGTATCTCCTTCCACGAGTGAGGACCCATACAACGATCTAAAGTCTGCCATCCTGTGCCGCACCACTGTCTCCGAGCGTGAGAAATACATCAGTTAATCTCAAAAGAAGAACTTGGAGACCGTAAGCCCACTCAAATGCTGAGGGCTATGCAGGCGCTCTAGGCGAACGCGCACAAACCTTCGATAAGGACATCTTTAGACAGTTGTTCTTGCAGAAACTTCCTCCATCAGCTCAGCGTGTCTTGGCCACTATGGATCCTGCTACTCCAGTTGATAAACTAGCAGAAACTGCCGACAAAGTAGTGGAGATTGACACAGCTCCGGTCAACAAACGTGAACACACAATCGGAACTGGAGTTGAAAGTGAAGAGTTAAGTCAACGACTCAACCACGTTTGTTCTCTGCTACAAAATCACGGCAAAGAAGCCATTCTCGGTAAGATTTACGAAGAGGCATCGTTCGAGTTCCGGGAAGATCTGCTTCTACCACTCGAAATTTGGAAAGAAGGCTAGAAGTGCATCTCCCCTTGCAATTTTTCGTCGGAAAACCCCAGCAGCGAGTCCTATGGCGTCTAGTACTCGCACTGCCAACCTGTTATTCATAAAGGACAGGAACTCTGGTATCAATTTCTTGGTCGATACCGGAGCGTCAGTCAGTGTATTCCCTCAAAATCTGGTCATACGCACTCGGAATCTCCGCCTCTATACGCTGCTAACGGTTCACGCATACCCACGTACGGTCTCAGTCGCGTGAACTAAACTTGGGCCTTCACCGATCCTTCAAGTGGATTTTCATCTGTGCTCAAGTGCAGCATCCCATAATCGGCGCTGACTTCCTCCAGCATTTCACTCCTGGTGGATCTTGACAAGCGACGCTTATGCGACCAGGCCACACTGCTTTCTGTTCTTGCCAAACAGGTTTGCCCTTCCGGACGCCTCGAACTCTGCACTTTCCTTCGTTCCCCCTAATTCCATGTACCAGTGCCTTTTCCAGCGATATCCAGGAATTCTTCAACCGATGCAGATGGGTGATACCATAAGCAACCATTACCCATCACATTACAACAAAAGGTCCCCCTGTGTTTGCAAACCCAGACGTCTTGCCCCGGACAAACTGAAAGCTGCCAATCGGAATTCCAGCTTATGATGGATCTTGGGATAATAAGACCTTCCAAAAGCAGTTGGTCCTCTCCCCTACACCTGGTCCAGAAGAAGTCAGGAGACTGGAGACCATGTGGGGATTACCGGTTTTTGAATTCGACAACCATCCCGGACCGATATCCGGTACCAAATGTCCAAGACTTTACTTCTCTTCTCCACGCAAATCTATCTTCAGTAAAATAGATCTCGTTAAGGCTTTCCACCACATTCCCGTAGAGCCTTCGGATATTCCCAAGACTGCAGTTTGTAACACCATTTGGGTTATTCGAATTTGTGAAGATGCCGTTCGGCTACGGAATGCTGCGCAAACCTTTCAGAGGTTTATAGATGAGGTCACCAGAGGCTTAGACTTTGTTTATGCCTACATCGATGATTTGCTTGTGGCCAGCTCAACGGAAGAGGAACATAAGGAACATCTTTCACTCCTCTTTCAACGCTTAGAACATACGGTGTTACTATTAATGCATCTAAGTGTGTGTTTGCACAGCCAACCTTGGAATTTCTTGGTCACCACGATTTCGCAGCACGGAATTACCCCCCTTCAGGACAAGTGTGAAGTGATAAAAATTACCAATGCCAATAATCAGCGTGAGTTACGTCGGTTTCTAGGTTTGGTAAATTATTACCACAAGTTCATTAAAAACTGTGCCAGTGTTCTTGCTCCTCTACACGCTATGATCACACACAACGCAAGGTAACGAAATTGTTATGGTGTAGCGATAGTTTCAGGCGTTCGACAATGCCAAACTGCTATCAATAGTGCATTGTCTCTGTCATTTCCTATCAGTGATGCCCCCTAACTCTGACGGTCGATGCATCAGATGTTGCGATCGGTGGAGTGTTGGAACAAAACCATTAACGGTCAACAAGCACCATCGCGTTTTACTCGAAAAAGCTGCAGCCAGCCCAAACGCGTTATAGTGCTTCGGACGTGAACTTCTTGCTATTTACTTAAACGTGGAGCATTTTCAACATTTCCTTGAAGGCCGAGAGTTTTGTGTTTTTACCGACCACAAACCTTTGGTCACTGTCTTCAATAAAACAGCTGTAACCACTCTCCCAGAGTCATCAGGCAACTCGATTATATCTCGCAATTTACCACAGATATCCGCCACATCAAGGTGTCTTGAACACTCCAGCGGATGCACTTTCAAGAATAGAGATTACTTCTGTTACCCTCAGCTCTACACTGTGGAATGCTATTGCACAGGATCAAGATAAGGATAACGGAACTACAAGACCTGCTCAAGAAGACTCCACTCACTCACTTTCCCTCAAGAAAATGAGTATGCCAGGATTGTCTGTGCCCACCTATTGCGACGTATCAACAGCTGCTATTCGCCCATATTCCCTCCATGTCACAGACAAGCATTCTTCATGGATCTTCATAAGCCCTCCCATCCTGGTTATCCGTGCTTCGCACACCTGGTTACCTCTCGCTTTGTTTGGCCCTCGATGCGGAAGGATGTCAAACATTGGACCAAAACGTGCCTTGCCTGCCAGCAGTGCCAAAGTCCAAGGCACACCAGTCCCCCTTTGACGCATTCCCCCCCCATCCCAGCGATTTGAGGTAATTCATGTAGACATTGTTGGCCCTCTTCCAGTGATTCAAGGCCAACGTTATCTGCTCACCTGTCTCGACCGCTTTTCCAGATGGCCTGAAGCAATCCCACTTTCCTGATATCCAAGCGGACACTGTTGCAAGAGCCTTTCTTCATGGATGGGTATCAATTTGGATTGCCGACAAAAGTCATCACTGACCAGGTCGCCAATTTGATCTTCGCTTTGGAAGAAGTTTTACCAGCTTGTTTGGGTAAAGTACATGCGCATACCTGTGCGTATCATCCGCAAGCTAACGGCCGTCGTCGAACGCTTCCATCGCCAGCTGAAGTCATCCCTTATGTTCACGAAGCTCCCATTGATGATAAGCTTCCACTCGTGTTTCTTGTATTCGCTCTGCATTTAAGAGATCTGAAGACTACAGCGGCTGAAACTAGTCTATGGAACAACACTGCGGCTACCAGGTGGCTACTTCACTGCAGGGGATAAGTCATGCGATCCTACGGAATTCGCTCAAACACTTTCCTCTCACATGCAGTCCCTTCAGCCTGTTCCCCCTCGATTGACTAGCCAACAGAAATCTTTATTTTCCCCAGCCCTCCAGTCTTGCAACCCACGTTTTTTCGTTTTCGTGTCCTGTCCCAAAACGGCCTCTCCAATTGTCCTATGACGGGCCCTATGAAGTTCTCCTCGACGTACGCGCAAATCATTTCTCATCCAGCGCGGTTTCCAAGGTCGACAGGTTTCTATCGATCGTCTTAAGCCTGCGTTTTTGGAATCAACCTTAAGTGAGGTACAAGTAGCTACCAAAAAGGTTCAGCGGAAATCTGTGTCGTTCGGAACTCTTGAACTTCTCTCTGGTGGGGGAGTGTGTAGTGAATACTCTTATTTTATTTTCAAGATAAATGTTAATTTTACAGTCTTGAATTTCGGAATAGTTATAAATTCATTTTAAATTAGTTACCCCATTATAATTCAATTGTGAACCACATTAATACTAATTTTATGTATACTATATTATTTTAATTGTATGTAAACATAATTAATTATATATCACAATTGTCAGTTAATTATTTATATTCAAATATTTATTTTAATCTAATGGCCATGTCCATTTTACAAAATAAATATAGAAACCAAAGGTTATATTTTCCACCTTTGGTACTGTCGTAGTTTCGCCTAACGGACTCAATACGCTAGTGAGATAATCATGTTGCACTTAACTACGGCAGTGCTTATGGCTACATCATCCAGGTTAACCTATACCGGATAGATGCGCTACGGTCCCAAGCCGTAGCTTGCCTAGGCCAACGACGACGACGACGTAAACCAACAATATTATAATTTGAGCTAATATAAAATTCCGACGAATGTATTGTATATAATTAATATAAAAATTTTTTTTTTTATATCTTTCCTTTTCGTGTAAATGAAAATACAAATTAAAATTCAATTTACATTTTTTTTTTCCAAGTAAATCTTCAAAAATTTTATTTACAAATACAAAAATTCCTGTCACAAGATTTTTTCCGGATTACATCAAATTATTTATGCAGATTTACACCAGAATGTAATTTAGTTTTAATGATTTTCTATTTTTTTTTAACCTTTTTAAAACAAAAAAATAAAATAATTTTTTTACACCTTTATTTTACCTTCTTTTCATAACCTTTTAAGACATTTTGGCAGTTTCGCTGTTATTCACTCGCAACATTATCGTAAATTTCAGAACGCAAAAGGGAAGAGTGTATATGGTTTATGAATAAAAAATTATATATACCTATTGGACACTAGTATAAGCCTAAACCACCTGTATAGCTATCTGTGGGCGAAATGGGAATATTGAGTTATATACGATTATGTTGAATGTAAGCCAATATTGAATGAAGTGAAGTTACTCCAACTATATAAATAGTTTAGCTTAAAAAAATATATAAAGGGCACATATTATATATATATATATATATATATATATATATATATATAATATATATATATATATATATCTGGTAACCTGGTAAAAGTTCCATACGTTGGTCTTCACACGAAGGTCAAGCTGGTCGCCCTGCCTCTAGACCTGACCTGATGGAGGAGGGAGTTACTCTCCTGCAATCTCCATCGCACATAACCAGGCACACCCGGCTCATCTGGTACCGTCCTGAGCCATGCGTCTACTCTTCCTTTGAAGATTTCAACTTTAACTCCCGTAACGTTCCTGAAGTTCTTTGGAAGCTGGTTAAAAAGTCTTGACCCCCCCTGACAACCAAGCTATTTTGTTTCAATGTTGAGGATGTCCCTTATCGTGCCTTTAGTTTGGAAATACTATACATTCCACCGTCCCTATTTTCCACTGTTTATTGGATGGCAATTGGGTTTAGTTTGAGGTTTGGCACCAGTTTTCCAATCAGTTTCCATTATGTAAATCATGATGTATCTCTCTTCTTCTTTCCAGCGAATACAGATTTAATTTACGTAGTCTTCTCCAACAGTTAGGTTCTTTGCAGCCATTAATCTTGGCTACTTCGTGGCTACTCTCCTTCTCTTGCGGAATAGTGTTCACTTCTGCCTTTCAAAATAATTCCTCTTTCCCTTTGGTTGTATTTTCAGAACATATTTTTCTAAGATTTCTAGCTTTTTTTTCTCAAATGTTATTAGCATTTCTTCGGGGATTTTTATCCTGTAACACTGTTTTCCATTCTTCTTACGCCATTTGGGATCTGATTTCTTTCCAATTTATAGTCTTGGAGTTTAGATTAAAATTCACAAATTTGCTTCTTTCTTCAGTATGAGTATTTTCTTTTAGTGCTCTTGCCATATTAGTGGATACCTCGATAATGTTGTGGTGTGAGATATTTGTTGGTGTTATTTTTAGATCATTGATTAAGTTGGAGTTATTCGTGAATATCGGATCCAAGCTGTTACTTTCTCTGGTGTTAACCGTTATCTCCCGCGTTAACATAAATTCATTTGTTACAGTTAACAACATTTTTGCTTGCCCTTTTTGCGTCCTCCTTGTCCTGGTGTGTATAATATATATATATATATATATAATATATATATATATATAATATATATATATA